>KN490800.1:33258-45256 GCA_000787155.1 Scartelaos histophorus | reverse complement strand
CTTGTCACATTTAATTAGATTTTTTTTTTATACCAATGTCTTTGGACCCCAGCAACACTTGAGTTTATGCCGAAAACCAACTGTCCATGCACCAAAAGCAACAACAGATTTCTATACATCTGCCTTGCACACACTCATTTTAAAGCCAAAAAAGTGATTTATGTCTGTTGAGTGGGCACAGTGCGAAGAGATACAGAAATATTACTTACTTGCTATGAGATATACACACATAAAATAATAACGTAAATATTCTACATCTTTAATAGAAATGAGTATAATTTCTTCTTAATTAATTTGACATTTGATTAAAATATATTTGAGAATAAGTAGAACTAACTATACTAAACAAAACCACAACATAATCTTCTACTATAGATAATATATAGATAATACTTAGTAAAACATAACAGTAACAGTATAACAGTATTTCCTAGACTTTATACTACACTTCACAAGCATCTTTAACATTGTTTATTTAATTAAAATTTATTAACTGTAGGTATTTACCACAAATGCACAGATGCTTCTCTGTGGACATTCCCATTCAAAACAGCTGTTGATGTAGCAGCCTGTGTTGATGAGAAACATGATGCAGCGGCGGACTCGGTTGAAGTTCTGCAACAGGAGCTGAGGAGGGACAAACAAGAACTTATTAAGAAATGATTGTAATAAAGCAAACATGCAACCAGTCAGTTACTGTGGCAAATGTAAATCCATGAAAATTTTTACTTCAAAAGTCTATTCAATTTGTAGCTTTGGCCTCTCATTGACTTCAACATAAACAGTGAAATTCATTAAAAAGCTACAGCTTAAGAATGCAAATATTATACAAATCTACTCAAAGCATGACTATAGCTGACTCACAACTATGCTTCTTTAAGTCTAGTCTCTGAGTAATAAAGTTAAGCACAATCACAACAGTTTCTTAGACAGTCCCAGGATTGTGCTCCCTGAGGGCTCTCCAGGCACTTGGCCAGAGATGAGAGAGAACTGGCTAACTGCTGTCCTCCCTCTGGGCTGCCTACCATTCAGGGAATAGCAGCACAGAACGCCAACCGCCCAATCAGGTCAACACCAGGAAAAAGTGCTCCCACCGGACCCACTGTCTCTGCATATCGCTCCTCACCGTTTCTAGGCCATTATTTTACTTTCTGGAAGACTGGGCCTTTGAATCCACTGTCTGAACAGTGCAGGTGCAGGCTTCTAGGAGCACTGTTCAACTGATCTCACAGTTGTGTAAGATGAGAGAAGGATGACACCTGTTTGTAATGTTGATGAGCTTTTTATGCCAAACTCACAGTGACTGTATGATGTCCTGCTGAGGACACAGGAACCCTGAGGTCTGCAACACTATGAAACATCCATTTCTATTTGTCAGTGTTGTACTCGGTTTGGCTCATTATAGCTGTAAGTACCATAATAAATATGAACATATTCCTTACAGCTGAACTAAAAGAGGAAAGGTTGTTTATTAATTCAAGTTATAATTAAAACAAAATGGCTGGTGTTTTGCAGGCAGCAGATGAGAATGCCGCACAGTGAGTAAAAAGCAACAGCAGGGAGCTGCTTGACAAAAGTAGCCCTCACGGGACAATCCCTCCAAAGCAGTGGTGACATCATCATTGCAAGACGCTGCTCAGGGTCATCTCTGTGAGTCAGAGGTGAAATGAAGATGAAAAAAGGAGTGCACACAGGAGAGGACTGGGCAGTGCTCTGAAACAGAGGGACCGAGAGGGCAGGAGGAGCAGGGAAAGGGTACGATTGTGGGCCTGACAAAGGGGTGGTATGGGACCTGCTCGGCTATGCATGCTGTAGCTGTGACTGCTGTGCCCAAACGGTCACTTATATGACATGTGTGATGTGGGCCAGCCCCTGCTATTCAGTCTTTGTGGTGCCGCCACACTGAGCGGCGTGACAATGAACTGCAAAGCAGCAGTGGCAAAGAGGGCCAACTATAAGGATGGCCAATCTACTTATGCACCCCAGAGCTGACAGCTTGACATTTCTATTCACCGCTCGGAGGATGTGAGGGGGGCGAGATGAGAGAAAGCAGAACACAGAGAAAAAAATTAAATGCTGTTTTTTCTTCAATCACCCTGTTGTATCTTGCCCACACAGTTGTTGTGCATTACAACATGCCACTCTCTGGGCGTGTTGCTTTTGGTTTTGACAGTAGTAGAATTGGGGCTACAGTGGTAGACAGCAGTAAAAATAAGATAGAGCTGTAGTACATAAGCAGTAGGTGGAAGTACCTGCTTGGACACTCTGGGTTCATCCTCAATGTATTTCTGCTCAATGGGGATCAGCGTTCGGAGGCCAGCCTTCACCTGGGGAACGGATGGTAAGAAAAAACATATCAAGAACTTATCAGAGGAACATATGAAGCAAAGGGATATAAAGGAACTACATGGGGAAGATTCTGTTTTTTTAAACCAAATATTCTAAGAAAGCATTAGCATAGCAGTTTGCAGGCACAACCTGTATTAGAGGATGATGAGCAGCACTGAAAGCTGCAAGATGGCCGCTATAGGACACACACAGTGATGGTGATTGTGTGAACAAAGGCTGCTGAGAGGGAGTCTTCGATAATTAAAGCCAAAATCAGGACAAGGGACAGGGGACGAGGGATGAGATGGAGCTGGGGAGGGAGGAGGGACAAACAGAATAAAGACAACAGTAGCATGGGGAGAGGTGCAGCACTGATGGGGGTGCTTTGCTGGAGAGAGAATGAGAAAGATAATGGGAGTAGGGGCAAAAAAAGTCAGTGAATCAAAAAAAGCAGAAAAGGACTTACAGCATTAAAAATCACGTCTATTTCGAGAAAGATGACCCCTTTTGTTGGCCCTGTCAGCTCCTTGCTTTTCAAGGCGTAGGCTTTGCGTTCTCCATTTTGGATCTGTGGGAGAGGGACATGACAGGCGTCTGTCTGGCAATACCCGGCTGAATCGGCTCCCCAAGCCACCTTTGAACCCCAGCTGCTGCCGCTGACAGGGAACCCAAAACAACTGTGGCAACTCTGACAAGTACCTGTTCATTACCCAGAGCAGCTCAGCTCTGTCAAACAGAAATTAACTATCCTGGGGAATCACACTGTAGTGCAGAGCACACATATACTGTAGTAGACACACAGACCGCTTCAGATACCAGAAACACACAGCATCTTTTCTCTCCAAATGGCAGCATTCTCTCCCTCAATCAGTGTCATTTCTACATCCGCTCTTATCCACCTCACACCCTTTTTTCTTTACTATCACACGCACTTTTACTTTCCTGACATTTCTTTTGTGAAACAGCCTTCTGTGTAGTTGCAGAAAATAACCTGAACCCACTATGTGTTATCATTCTTTCTTCTGCTCTTTATGGAGTTGATGTTATTCCCAGGAGTAAAGGATAATCCACACAAACACTGTTTCTGACTCACATTGAGTAAAGGAATTGCCACTTTTCCGAGGAAGTCTGCACTTCTGTCGCGGTCCTCGTCGTAGACTGTGACCTCCAGAACTGAGTGGATGTCCTTCACATTACTGAGCCACAGAGACACCACCAGGGAAATAAGATGTCAGATATTTAACAAGAATGTGAAAACTACATACATCAAGTACTTCAAATGTTGCCAGAATACAGAATCTTAATTTAAAAAAAAATTTGAAAAATACTTCATGAGTATTTTTGTTCTGTTACAAAATTAGGTTCACAAAAAATACATTGTTATTATTCTTTTAAATTTGGAAAAGAACAGCAGAAAATAATAAAAAAAAACAACTCACAAAGTGAAAACCTTGTTCCACTCAGGGTTGAGGTTTTTGTAGACCGTGTGTGTCTGTAGCCGATCATTACTCAGCTCCACCACACAGAAAGGATCACTTTTACCTGCACCAAAAGAAAAAACAAACAAAAAAAACCAAAACAATTAATTTAATGCAGAAATGTTATTTATTTATATACATACATATATAATTCCTATCTATAGATATAGTTTCTATTTGTTTACAAACATCTCACAGTTGAGTATCTTTGTACATGAAGAAAAAGTGACTCCCCACACTTGCCAGCCCGCCTCTTTTCCTAACGCCTCCAAACAACAGAAGTATTAATTCCAGCTTTGATCATGATTTCTTATTAAAGCATTTGGGAGCTGTTGGGCTGTTTGTTCCTGCTTATTACTTGAAAAGGCTGGGTCAGGAAGTTGTGAAGAAAATATGTCCCAGGGAAATTATTTGAAAATATTGAAAAATTACTGAAGCATAATAAAATTGGAAGACGTGAGGCTTGGTTTGTGCGTATGCGTGTGTGTCTGCGTGTGTGTCATAGATTGGTGTGGTTTTCTGTAAATGTTGTGACAAGGCCAGGACATTTAGTGGGTCTGCAAAGTAAATGTCAGGGTGATCAATGCTGAGCCGTAGGTGTTGCTTTTCATATGGTTGTGCTGGTTTATTGATGTGGGAGCTTTAAGTGGATATTGACAGCTGTGACTCTTGGTATGAAATCGACAACAAAAATTAAATATAGTATATTAGTGATTGTGTACAGAGAAAAAAATATGTGCATATATTTAGGAAATTAACGCGTTTGTGTGTGTGTGTGTGTGTGTGTGTGTGTATCTATATCTATATAATTTATTTCTATGTATATGTTATATGTTAATTGACTAAATATATGTTTTGTATTTGTACAAAACTAAAAAAAACTAAATTAAATAGACTTCAGTACAACATCATGCAAATGTTTTTGAACCTAAAATATTCATTTATATTGAAAGCAGTGTGTCCCAATACCAATTTTAAAACCACATAGGGTAATTAAAAAAATAATAATTAAGTATACTTTAATTAAGTATACACAATTTAATAGTACTCTTTTTATTATAACCATGTACTCTTCTATTTTTTCTGATATAGATGATTCTCAAAATTTCAGGAGAGGTTCAACTTTATGTATTTTTAGTATTCATACCTGCTCAAATGAACATTGTTTTGATTACTTTTGCAACTATAACTAAAACTGACTTTGTTCACCTACTGCATTACACTATAATAGAAAAATATAAATAGTCCTTGCCAATATTCTCTGTAACTTTATGTGGACAATACTATTTATTTTTCTGGAAAATTGTATTTTTTACCCGTGATCCGTTGTCGCTTCATGTGTGCGTTCTTGTGTGTGTCACTGGCAGGAACAATATCTCGGCAAGAGCCACATAAGAGCCCTCACCACATGAACACCGTATATTAACAGTGCCGGCCAACAGTGGGTCAGGCTCAAGGTGAGGGCGCGACAGGCGGACAGACAAACAGACAGGAGCACGGGTGAGAAAGGGTCACAGGCGCGCTGAAAAGAGAGCCCCATCTCCCTACCATTCACACAGCCCCTCTCCTCCTCCTCGATGCCTCTAATTCAAGTGTTTTTGTGGAGTAGGTCCTCTCAGGCCTGGAGTAGGATAACTGAAAATAGTCTCTAAAACCAACAATCCGCTTTGTTTGTCAGCTCTTGTGCTTCTGAGTGGCGACTGGACTGTTGGAGCATTTCAATGGTGACACACATTCACAGTGCCGAAAGAAAGTAGTGAGGAGATTTTGAAAAAAATCTGTAGAAAAGTGAGTAATAATTAGAAAAGTAGTGGTAACCAAAACAACAGACATTTGTGCTCTTTTATAATGGGAAATGGGGAATTTTAGTGGCCAAAATTAAAATAAAGTCACAAAAAGTGTTTGCTATACCTACAGAAATTTAAATGTATATGTCCGGAAAAGCACACTCTAACACTAAAATAGAATTTAAAATGTTTTCCACATTTTATCTTCTTTGTAACATTTTTCTTTTTCATTTGAAAGTTGTATTTGAGTTCATAAGACGACAAGCAGCATAACTACTACTACTGCTATGTATGCTACACCTCATAAGATGAAGATCCTCAAGCACACATCACACCATGAAATAAATATTACACCTGTCATTCACAATTTAAATTGTGAATAATATGATTAAACAGAACCATGCATTTTTCAAATTTACTAAGTCTAAGCCACCTCCAAGGCAATTATGGCAAAGCGCACCTCCTCATCTCACTTGCATCATACTTATACTTATCTAAGGCATGGTGAAATGGGTTTCCCGCTTTTCGGAGTAAAACTCTGTGCCACAGTACCCAGAGGGTCCAGGCACAGGGGGCGGGATCTACTCGGACATTACCTGGACCATCTCTAAGTGGCACTCAAACAGGAGCGTGTAATTGGTTAAGACAGCGCCTCTAGTGCTAGCGGCCAATAAGGTGAAAGTTCAACACTAACGACAACTGTGCACCTCCACCGTATCATTAAAAAACTGAATATTACAGAGAAAGTGGGGGAGTGGGTAGAAATTCATTTCCATATCATATATTGGGCGACTGGATTTAAATTTAATCAAAGATGATTGGCGTGAGCCTTGCATCTTTATATTTACATATTTTTCCACAGCATCCGGTACCAGATGAAAAAGTCTAAAACTCTACGCAGCCAAGTAATGTCATTTTGTTAGCGTAATGATCAGTATTTAAATAAGTAGATGTTATGCTTCACTTTGTACTAGATCACATACCAAACATGTATTTTTGCTTGTATTAAAATACTACAATGATTTCTGCACATAATTCAAAGATCTGTCCTTACTGAAAACTAGATCACACTGCCATATAACTATATGCTGTATGAAATAATATGTTTTCATGTGGACTTTTGGAAATCAAGTATTTAGTATTTTCATAGATTTTTATAATACATGTAACTGCTATAGTACATGTAACTTTCATATTTATATTTTTTATGTAAACTGCAAGATGACACAAGTATAAACAAGTATAAAGAAATACACTTCATAGTCTATTTTGCTGAATGTAATAAAACCAAGGATTGCTCCAGATCTTTGGGAAAGCATACCTAAAGCTTAAGAGGAATAAGCTACAGTATTTGCCCTATGTCACGCCAGTTACATTAAACCAAATTTGCTTTAATTCATAATTGCTATGAGCCAACAGAATAAGTAATTGTGAACTCATAGTCGGGTCATGATAGAGCAAATGAAAGCCAAACAAATTGCAAATAGACGTTCCACATTTGTACAGTTTTACTCCTTTGACAGATGCGATGCGCTCAGACTAAATGATGAGGTCCACGGCGAGGTCAGCAAGCACATTTCTGCTCCGAGTGAAATACAAGAGGCAAAGAGCCATTTAGGCCTGCACTCCCGGCTGCTCAGGTCGCCCAATGCAATAACCCAAATCAAGCAGCTCCACTCTGCTGCTAATGGGGCTGTGCAAAGAAAGAGGGAATCTCACAGCAGCACACTCTCAGGGAGGACACACAAGCTCCGTCTCATTCAGCTGGATAATACAGAGTGAAAAAGTAGGCCTGTCCACTGCAGACCTAATTAAAAGTAAGAATTAATGGAGAAGGGAGGATTCACAGAGAGCAAGCAGAGAGAGGAGAGGTGTGGCTATGTGTGTGTGAAGGGTGTGGGGGGGTTGTTGGTCCAAATGTCTTGCTTTTTCTCAATTATTCAAATAACTATCCGTGTGTCATTGCTGAAACAAATACATCACACAATTTAAGACTTTAGGGTCTTGTTTACAGGTAAAAAATATTCCTTTAACATATTATTATAACAATGTATTTACTCTTAATGCTATGTACCTGTACCTTTCTTGATAATGAAAGCTACTTTTAGATTGTTATCATAATATGGCTAATACTACAATCACTACTGCTACTACTCCACCAGAGTCATATTTTACAAACTAGCATTACTGATACACTTATTACTATTATTATACTTTTGCATACCAGAGCACCATCCCTCCATATAATATCCAATATAAAATACACAAATAGCCAATATATTGATTAAAATGTACAAAAATAACTTTAATGTTAATCTATTTCATATACTTGAAATAATAGCTTTTTTGAATGTCAGTATATTTATTATAATTGTAGTATATACTAGCTTAAGTGATGTCCCTTACCAGTCACGTCTGCAGCCATCAGCCCCTCCGCCCGGATGACTTTCACCTGCACCACGCCGACATCTTTCAGGTTGTGAAGCGATCTCCACAGGCTCTGAAACAGAGGTCAAAGGTCAAAGAGCGTTGCAAATTAGCAGAGAGGAGAAAGGCGGGTCAATAGGCTGACATTTTAGCGCCAGAGAAAAGGGTAGAATATGTCCTTTAACAGCACCTATTTGAAAATGTACAGCTGGCATTTACAGTCACATGGAATCTAATTTCACTGAATAGCACAGATGGCTCCTTGAAATATATTGTGTAACTTTTTAATGAAATTGGACTTAAGTGATAAAGACGGTGTCAGGTACAACAGTAAATTGAGAAAGGTCAAATATAATACATTGTAAATGGAAGCAGAACAAATATGAATCACGTTAGACAAGTTCAGAATCACGACTTTCAACTTTTAATTTGAGATTTCAAAAATTCAGTCACAGTTGTGTCCTTCTTTTCTAAAAATATTAATCTACCACTTCGATCAATTCAAATCACTGAAGGCTTCAAGGGTATGTCAGTCTGTTCTTTTTGGCACACACAGCATATCTTTATTCAAAGTGGTGGTGGCTGATTTTCTCTTTTCTTTCCTTTTTTACCACAAAAATTGAATTCTTACATTGTGCATCTGAATTTTTTATTTCATTTCATTTTAGAGGCTATAAAATGATTACTTACATATTATATAATGGTATAGAACACATAAAAATACATATTAAGTGTTTTTAAGTGAAATTTCTAATTATTATTTTGCATTCATGTGATTATTAATTTGCCTGAAGCATGTTGATCGGTAGATAAGTGTGTTATATATTTCTAGATTTAAACACGCTTTATTTAACATGCTATTGTGTTGTGTGCTCTATATAAATGCCATATTAGCAAATGTATAGTAATGAAATTTTAATGAATGAGTATTTTCTAATTAACAATTATGATAATTAAATAAGCGGAAATAACCAAGCACCCTTATCATATCTGAAGCTATAGAGTTGGTTCTTAGATTTCATCAACAAAATGAGATGCATAGAATAAAATAGCTTGGGTATAAACATTGAAATTAAGTAGTGGAAGAGTGCATGTGTTTAAAACTAAATGAAAAAGCACTTCACTTCACTATATTTCAGTATTTTTTGGCAATAGCCCCTCCATCCCCACTGGAGTAATTATAATTTAAATTTGAGAGTCAGGGCCGGGCTACAGACTTAATTCATTATTACTAACTCTGTCAGAGTCTTGCCTGTTTCCAGCGATATCATTGTCCAAAAGCCTTCTAAAGCAGATGAGAAGGGAGGGCGAGAGAGGGGGAGACGATAGAGAGGGAGGGGGAGAGAGAGACTAAGAAAGAGAGAGAAATAGGAAGATGCAAAGAGAAAGTGAACATGTGTGATCTTTTCTGTAGATTCAGCTGCAGAGTCAGAGAAAGGCCAATGGATTAAAGTGTTGCATGCTCTCCATAAAACAAGAACTACTACTTACAGCTATGTTAACTTCACACTTTACTAAAAGAGGTCTAACTATTCCACAGCGATCTGATATGGTACTCTACACTTTACAAGCTCAATATGGCTTTTAGTGCCATAGCAATTAACAATTCATTAAAAAATTATATCTTTTGAATGGTGAAAAGTGCACAAAATGGCACCAATAAACACCAAACTGAAACCAATGAATGAAGACTTTCTCTCTCACATTAACCAAGCAAAATTACAAGATGCAAGATTACACATAAATCATCTCTCTAAACAATTTAAACAATTACAATGGAGCAATATATTGGATTCATACGTTTAAAATTAATCTTTGCCTCCACCCATACCTTCTTTTCATATACTATCATACGTGTGTGTGTGTGTGTGTGTATATATATATATATATATACACACACACACACACACACCATAAAATTGTAATCTGATTTACTGTGTGTGTGTGTGTGTGTGTTTCTGTAAGTATACACTTACAGACATATATACACACACACACACATACATATATACTATAGTCTCCCTAAGGGGGAATTTATGTTCATCCTCAACGAACGATTAGCAAGACCCATCCTCCACGAGTTTAATAAAGTCCCTATCAGAATCACAAAAAGCAGTGGATTGAGAAGACAGAGAGGTAGAGAAGAGGCAGGAGACCAATCACCAGTTCCCTCAAGCAACCAGCAGGCCTTGTACCAGGTAAAGACTGGAGCACATGAAAGGAAGGAGTGAAGAGCTGATGAGAGAAAGGAGGGGAAGACGGACTTGGTGTTCACAAAATCCTCCCCCGTCCGGCGTGTGATTGACGTTCTGTCAGTGTGACGTCTGCCTCTCTGTCACATGCCACAGACACACACACACAAATGAATCAGCTCTGCCACGGGCTCATGACTAGCTGTCATTTTTGCATTGTGTCACCTTTCATCAGCACAGAAAAAAACATCACACTCGGACACACAAAGACAAACACATGGATTCTGAGCCACAACCAATCAGATCAGAATATTTAACAAACTGCCTCTAAGAACCTCAGCTTCCGCTAAATCAAATTCAAATCATCAGATCAAGTGTCAAATTTCTTTCTTTTGCTACGTCCTACTACTTCCTGTATAAGTAGTTCTTTTTACACTAGACAAGAACAATGTAGAGTAAGCATAGGTGTGTGGGCGTTGAAGTGCCACCACTCCAGCAGAGGTCACTGTGTCCTCCTCCGCTCATGTGCCCGTCTTAGGACCACCTCAGGTCCATTAAGAGGCATTAGTGTGTGTGCTCTTTGGCCATCATAATGCATAAATCTCCCTTTGCCATGTTCCTCTTGCCCCCTCTACTTCAGAGGAGCAGTAATTAGTGATGAAGGAAAGGTTACACTGGGCTCTAATAGATCCAAGACAGTCGCCAAGAGAGTGCACACAATTGTCTTCTGCTGTAAGAGGAACTAAAATAAAATAAAAAATAATAATAATAAATTAAAAATTGTTTGTTCATTTGTTCATTCAGATTGTTCCAAAAGATTGTTCCACTTTAAAATAAGATTAATTTAAAGAATCATCTGTAATGGGATAACTTGTTTTATTTCACGAGGGAAAATTCTGAAAATCTGGTCATAGTAACAATATTATACGTGTTTTTAAAACACAATCTGACAATCGTAAAGTAAATTCTGAGCATGACCTGAACAATATTTTTTTCCTCTTAAGCTTTAACTGACTGAGATTGATAATGATTAAGATAAAAAAAAAAAAAAAAAAAAAAAAAAAAACCAAAAAAAAAAAAAAAAAAAAAAAAAAAAAAAAAAAAAAAAGAAACCCATAATGACAACACAGCCATAACTTCAATGCTACCCTTTCCATCTTAATTTTATGAAAGAGCTGCAAGCGAAGTGTTATTGGCTGTGAACCACAGAAGTGGTTTCTTTGTATAAAGGTTAGTTGCACAGCTGACTTTTAAGTGACGGCTTGTATCAGTCAAATGCTTATTTGCTTAGAACTCTCACACTATTATGTTCTAAAAGAGCCACTTGGAGTTATCAGTGCTCTATAAAGGTTCATCTTTAATAAATTCTTCACCTGACGGTGGGCAAATGTACTATTTTAATCTGTAGAAAGCATTCAAATTATACCCTTGCTCTGCCCCTTCATCTGCAACCCCCACCTCCCTCTAAAGTCTATCGCGCTCAGCAAGGGCCACAGTGTTGACAGACAAAGAGCTCGGGCGTCCAGAAGAGTGGCACAGAAATGGGCTGTGCAGGTAGTCGAAGGAAAGGAAAATGTCTTGCCTTTAGCCGAGCAGAAAAACGGGGTCTGGGCGAGTTGTGAGAGAGGTGAAATAGCTTTTTCTTTTCATTTTACACGCCTTCCCTTCCTGCTTCAACCCTCACCCCTTGCCTCTCGGCCTCTATTACACACATACACTGGTGCACACACACACACACACACACACACACACACACACACACACACACACACACACACACACACAC
>KN490800.1:10129-29247 GCA_000787155.1 Scartelaos histophorus | reverse complement strand
CCCTACAGCTTTAGCACTTACAGGCCTATTTAACCTCCCTTTGAATTATGTCAGTATCTTTCTCTAAAACAAAGAGCTGAGTATTTATTTGTCAAACTGATACAACCCGCTTTCATGGTTCTTCTCTCCTTCTCTCTCCTCCTTCCTCGTTAGGAGAGAATTTATTAGCATAGCTTTTGTTTTGCGGGTGAATTTCATTAAACTCTGAACAAACCCTGCTGCACAAGCACTAGGCCTTTGATCTGGAGGACAGAGCATCTTAATTTCCATCCTCGAGACATTAAACAATAGCTTCATGCAATACAGCCAACACCCCCTATGCAAACTGCCATATCTTCCACTCTCACTAACCCACTGTATGCAAATCATGAGGTCATTCTTATGTCCTTTGATACGTGGTCCTAATTGTTGCCTTGTTTTGTAGCTCCATATTTGTTTTGCAGAAAAAAACATAGGCTATTTGGATTCCAAATGTGCATCTTTCTGCCAAAGCACAGCATGAGACCAACCATGCAGTGAGATTTGTAGAGTCTCAAAGTCTCATAACAGACCCTAAGATTCAATTTAAAACTAATGTGGCCTTGTGGATGGTCGACTTTGTCAGAGATTTGGCAAAATACAACAACGAACAAATACAGAGAGACATTATAATTATTACTTGCAGCATCTTGTTCAACAGATGCTTCATTAAAAAGTAGTTGTTTAAAAATAGCTAACTAGAGTGTCTGTATGAGTCAGGAGGCAGGACCAGCCTTTTGGTGGGCTTACACAGTAGCAGTTTGTTAGTGTTTGAGCTAATTCCCGAGTCACAGGCGGGGTGGCCCAGTTACGGAGGCTTCAAAGACTCGGATTTGGGAAGCGCACTACAGCAGGACGTCTGCCCAGCCAGAACTGAGCGAGTGCTTTAAATGTAGAGCACAGTCTCCTGGTGCATTTCAACTGTAGGCTGATGCTCACAAAACTCCCTTTGTGTACTGTACAAGTCCAACAGCAGCTTAAAAATGCACAATGTAACTTGCTTGTGTCCATAGAGATATTACTGCATCTATTAGAATGCTCCACAGTATGACATAAAAAGTATGTGTCTACAGTTAATGTGTCTACAGTTAATATTAAGTTAATAATGCTAAGTTAAGTTAATATATCTACAGTAAATGGAGACAGGAAGGCGACACTTCCAGGTTACAGATCAGATCTATGGAGCATGTTTATTAAGGTTTTGAGCAATTAAAACACCTATAATGACAAAAAAAGTGAATTGCTATTCGCTATACTGTGGAACATTTCAGCCAAAGTAATGACATCACCATGGAGACAAGCGGCGAGCAGACCCTTTTCCAGAAAAAGTTACATAGCGCACCTTTAAGTAAGAACAGATTAAAACATTTAAAGGCATTTCTTTGTCACATGCGAACTGCATGCTTTTCTAGTTGATCAGCTCAAAACCTGCAAAGTTGCACAAAATAATGGAAAATAAAAGACAACATTTGTGGAAATCAGCAATATGACGTAACATTAGGCATAAAACATCTACTAAGGCCGACTGGAATAGAACAGCGTTAAAAACAATACATCTAAATCAATAATGTTCACACACAAGGTGCTATACACTGTACTTTATATAAATAGGAAGGCTTGCCAGGCATTAACCAACTTTTGTTAAGTTAGTAAATGCTTTATAAAAAATTGTGTTTTAAAGACAAAGATGAATGATACACTGTGTTATATTGCAGCTTTAAATATCATCACCAGAGAGAGACGCACGAAGGCAACCACATGGAGGAAAAATGAAAGTGACAAAGGAGACTCCATCCATGAACGGGACCAGACACCAGTGGAGAGTGCAGGACAGGGGATGCAGAGCAGTCAAGTTACTAGTTTGAGGGGGTTTCATGCTGGTTTAGTTTACCTTACTGGTTCGTTTCCAGTTCCTTCTCAAAAGCAAGGTCTGTAAATGAGACAAAGTGGTTACAGTGCACCCCCTAGTGTCTCAAGAGTGCAGGGTCAGGGGTTAGAGGGCACAAGCCTACTATGGGAGGAGTTAATTCAAAGCACTCTTGTCAGTCATGCAAATTTAAGTGAGGCAATACTTGGAAAATAAGCAAAACATGAGAATTATCATGAAATGCATCATGCAATCTTGTGCTTATGTATATATGTTTTTAAACAACTGATAATGAAACTAGAGAATAGTCTGGTAATCTCCAAAATTGCTACTTTTGCCAGTTAAGTAGTAATAAGTACCACATTTCATCAACAGATGGCAGACATGTGCATCTTCAGGGCACTAGTCTAACCTTGTACTCATTTTCCTCACAGTTAGCAAAATCAAAAAAGATGCTTAACCTAAATAGAGTTTATTTGTTCTGTCAAACATGGACTCTATGAACTGCAGCACTAAATAAGCAGCAGAATTAAGACATCAGATCAAACAGAATAAAATATTTCCCCCATGACACTGCCTTGTTCCGGATCAACATGCAGGGGTCCAATTAACCAAACAAATAATTGAACAGAAATAAATGCAACTCTCAAACACTGAGCATGTCCACAGAGGAACCAGCCAATGTAATTAGGAAGAAGAATCTAGTGCTCTTTGAACATGGAACTTTTCCACCAAACATATTAATTACACTTGTGCTTATGCATATGGATCTGCTGGGTTGAAGAGTTTCTAGTGCAAGTGAACAAGCAATACAGCCTATGTTTGTAATGTACAGTGACAAGGTTCAAAAAACAGACTAAACTTTACATGAACCCAAGTCACAACTAAACAGAGGTGGGTAGAGTAGTTAAAATTAAACTTAAGTAAGAGTTACTCAAGTGGAAGTACAAATTAATGAAGTAAGACTAAAATAAAAATGGGAGGAAACTACTATTCAAGTAAGAGTAATTATAAGAGTAAGGTTCTCATTTATAATTTGACTGGAAGGACAAAATGTAAAATGGTGCACTGGTATTTTCAAAAGATAGCCAAAAATAAGAAAAAGTTTGAGTAATTTAACTGTGTAACTGAGTATGACCAACCTCTGCAAGTGAAATAATATTAGGAAATCTGGACAACACGTTTGAAGGTAGAATTAATAATATGAATGAGGCAGTGATGTTCCCTTACAGCATCTCTCATGTCGCCTTCCTTTGGTGACAGTGTCACCGCCAGCTCCAAACTTCCAAGATTATGTTCAGGATACTGTGGATCCTTTAGATCCAGTGTCACGTCCAGTGTCCTACAAAAAGATAACAAAGTGAAAGATCATGAATATAGGGGCGCAGTTCAGTGTCACACTCGGTCCTTATGTAATTGTGTGGTACAGTGAAATTTAAGCTTTTGTGAAAGAAGATTTTGTATCATAAAAAACAATAGAAATACAATAGTGTTTGCTAAACCACAAAAACAAATTCATGCTCAGTACTATTATACATGTCATGTTAAGAGGGAGCATTTGTAATAGCTTACTTTTAACTTAAATTTACATTTGAGATAATCTCTAATGTTTTATTTAAGTAGATAAATGACAAATTTTTTGTGTTTAGATCTGTAGAGATTACACATGGAAATCCACTAATTGATGTAGTATGTTTTTGCATATTGTCCAATGGAAAACCAGAAAAAAGCAAACAAAAAAAACAACCCACTTTTATTCATAACGTTCCATTTGCATAGCATTTGAGGTGCTTCTAACAAAGTGCCACTAGAGGGCAGTCTTACTCTATATTTCACCACCACAGACCAACGCATGTTGACTACTAAAAACCAACCAATCTCAAAACCTGTCCAATCACTGTGTGGATTACATTTACCTCTGATGCTCCAGTGACTCCAGGTGAAGGTAAGCTGAGCCCATGAAGTCATCCTGAAGTCCAAAATCATAGTCAAAGACCTGGACGACACAGATGGGAGAAAGAGGTTTTATTACATGCAGGAACATCACCAGACAACAAAAGCTCCTGTTACCTTGACATAGAGCGGCTCCCTCAGGCTCTCCACCAGAAGACTCACTCTCTCGTCCCACACAGGGTTGAGGTTTTTATGAATGGTTTTACTCCTGAACACTTCCTTTCCTCCAAGCTTGAACTTCACATAAGGGTCACTCGTCCCTGTGGCAAAATGACACAAAAGGGCTTATTGTTAATGTATGAATGCTGTTGGTAGAGCAGAAATCATACATATAAATACACATTTCTTTCACTTTTCCAGCCTCTGCTTATAAACACAAGGATACATAAGTAAGTAAGTAATACTATAATATATGTATGTATGTATGTATGTATGTATGTATGTATGTATGTATGTATGTATGTATGTATGTATGTATGTATGTATGTATATTAGGGGTGTAACGGTACACAAAAATCTCAGTTCGGTACGTACCTCGGTTTTGAAGCACGGTTCGGTTCATTTTCGGTACAGTATGGGAACAAATTGCAAAACCATTTGCTTGCTGTTTATTTGTGGGGTTTTTTAACCAAAAATGTATTTTAACATTATTCAAACAGGAAAATAACATTTAAAATAGATGCAAAGTACTGCTTGGTAATGCTAATAAGTTATAATTACATATAATTAAAATTGTTTAGACCTAGTTTAGACCAGGTTTAGACCTGGGATAAACCTGGTTCAGACCTAGTCTAGGTAAGCTGGAGAAGGCCTGGAAGGTGAAGACATCAGTGGTGCCTGTGGTGGTGGGAGCACTCAGGGCTGTAACCCTCAAACTGGAGGAGTGATTACAGCAGATATTAAGAAAAGCAAATTAAGAAAAGCAACAGATATCGCAGTCCAGAAAAGTGCAGTACAGGAACAGCAAAGATACTGCGCAGAACTCTCAAGCTCCCAGGCCTCTGGTAGAGGACCCGAGCTGGATGAGGGAGAGAGACGAATCACCGTGGAAGGCGAGGAACACACACGCACGCACGCACACACACACACACACACATACACACACACACACACACACACACACACACACACATATAGACAAATCACCAATCACTGATGCATTAAGTGCAGTGAGTGAAACAAATGTCCTTCCCCCTCAATGCCCACTTAAGTCACATTCATGAGAAAGACTGCAGAAAGACTGCAGCAATAAGAGCACCTAGCATAAAAATGTGCTAAATCACTGTGTGATTAGTTTGCACTCACAACCACTGATATAAAAGGGGGCAGTATGTGGTTGAGCCTACCTGGGCTCACCACTAGATGGAACCTCTAACAAAGGAATAATAAAGGGGCCGTCCAAAAACCCCCAAAAGAAAATAAAACAAAAAAAACTCCCAAAAATAACAAAACAAAAAATTTAAACTCATTATTTTCAGTTTGATATTTAGTTCAACACGATAGAAACGGATGTTGAGGGGGAAAAATATATTATGTGAGGATGGCCGTTTTGATAAAGATTGGATTTTTACATTACCTGTAAAAATCCATAATTGTGTAAATCTGGGCTACAGTGGCACTGCTAGCAGTGAATGCTTGTGCTGAATCAGTGTGTTATCATCTACTGTGACAGACGCGATTACTAAGCAAATCCAGAGAAACAAATCCCATTATACCGCAATTCTGTCACGTACGTGTTATAGATAGACTGGTTTTATTCTGACGTCCAGAGTACACCCACACTGAATGTAGTGAGTAGTCTGACCTCTCAAGTACCGAGGGAGCACGGCACAAAGTCATACTGATAATGAACAACTACTTTTCCATGTCAGACAGACACAGCCAAGCACTATTGACAACAAGCAGGGATGATAATGAAAGGCTTAACTTCCTCTACCTTATCTGATGTTCTTCATTATCTCAGAGTCTAGAAACAGGTTCACAGGGGATTAGTTTAACGAGAGGAACACAAAAATGCAACGATTCATCTGACTAGTTAAGCAGGGGTGAAAAGTACTTTCTGATAATTGGTGAGATTCCTACAAAAATCTGTTAAATAAAAATAATATTATTCTGAAAGGAACCTCTTTTTACAAACGCGGTATGTTTCACAACATAATAGTAAAAAATGCACCTTTTAACACTAACAATATATTCTAGAAGATGTAATGAAGAATGACAAGAAAAAAAAGAACAAAGAAGAAAGAATAAGAAAAATCACAAAATCAAAGTGTTTAAGAATGAAAAATCTTGACTTTTTTTTTACAGGTATTTCAGAGTCCCACAGAGTTGACAAACACATACTGAGTCAGAGCTGTTCATCTTTTATTGTGCAATAAACAGTAAGATGTAAAATAAAAAGCAAAGGACTTGTGGAGGTGGAGGATTACTTTAGGAGACATTTTAGAGTCTGATGGCTTCATGTCAGTGGCTGATCTGTTGTCCTGTCATGGTACTCCAATATGCAAGAAAAGTTATAATAAGAATCTGTTAATTAATATGAATCTTTTGTAAGGAAATTGTTTGAAAAGAGAAATGTGTTTGTTTAGTCTGAGAAGTGTGTGTTATGACATATGTTCAAATCAACTATCAAGAGTGTCTGTTGAGTCGGTGCAGAGTTAGAGGAAAATAAAAAGTAATTAAATTCATTCCGTTTTGAATAAAGCCGGTTCAGTCGAGCACTTGACAGATTTTCATCAAAGAAGCTGTCTGGAGACCTGACACACATGGTAGTTTTTAGCGGGAAGCGTCTAGACACTGTCAGGTTCACACACTCTAAACTACTTCCAAGTGGGGATTGGCAAAGTGAATGAATGTCTCTTTATTTTAAATTCACTCGATAATAATAATAATAATAGAGCCATAATTTTGCAGTTCATTGGGAATGTGCTAAAGCTAAAACATTCCTGTAAATGTCTTGGCTGAGGTTCAAATATTGCACAAAAAGTAAATTAATTTATTTCCTTACCTTTAAAATGGCATAAAGATAATACATTACCCACCTGTATTCCTTCATGTAGAAAAGCTGTTTTGTTTTGTTCTTTTAAACTTCCAAAAAAGCAGTACAGAATTTGTCTCATTAAAAGAGAGTGCATGCTTCATTGGATACTCTTTGGGTCTGATTAAAAAGAACATAAGTGTTGAAACATCTGCCAGTGTTACAGTATAGATTAATACACCATTAAAGGCAGCTGATAGTACTGAAGGCCAAGACTGAAAGGGTCATAAGGTTCTGTCTTATGAGTCTTAAGAGGAGGCGATGCAATTGAAGTGGACCACAATTAGTAGTAGCGAGTAGTAAATATGCAGGAGGAGAGCCCAGTGGTGCACTCAGCTGGAGCTCTGGAGAACGTGTGGTGCAGTAAAAGCTGCTGATAGACTGTGTGTGGGGCCAGTGCTTTGTCTTCCTGACAGCATCTGAAATCATGATCCACCACATTCACCTCCAGCCTTCACTTAAGGGCAGCAGCCATGAAACCACTGGGGATCACTGCATGGCTCCATCACTAAGACCTAAGATGTTAATTGAAAAAGTACTTTAGGAAAAAATAGACATGGCATAGCACTAGATATAGACACTCTATTCAGTCAGAGCTTCTTCTATCAAGCTAACTTTATTACTATATACTAAATCTGAGTATTGAGTGCTTTTACACAATTGCTTACACAAGGACAAGACCATTCTTAATTTACCTTAATTCACATAGATTATCTTTTCTACATGACCAGCAGTCCTTTAAAATCATACTTTCTGAAGGCTAAAATGGGACATATACAAGGAATCAAAAAAGTTGCACATTTTTCAGTATATAGATTAACTGGAAATTACATAATTTTGTGTCTAAAATGTTCACAATAATATTTTTTCTAGTTACAACTGTATTGTGACCTGAAATACTCGGTTTATTGATTAACCAACTGATCTTTACAATCCTACGAATCCTCTTCCTTTGTCTCAGTATCTTCCCTCCTCGGCAGCCTTCATCCTGTCCTCAGAGCATCAGTATTCACTCCTCCACACACACAGTGCTGCTAGCTTACACAATCACAATGTACTTTTTCTACAAACATCCAGTGCAGCTCCATCACTCCTTCTCTGAGCCTCTAGTTTTTCCATTGTTTCCTATTATGTCCTTCATTGCTCATCTGATGCAATGTGCTACTCTGCATTTCCTCAGTTCTTGGACACTCTCTCTGGCCTCCTCACATTTCCCTTTGTCCACTTCCCTTCCATACTGGCATAGTGCATCCATTGCAGGAGTTATTTTATGCTGGATTACATTTTAAAGAAACTCCATTTTAAAAATTGAACTAGTTAAGACATCTTTGCAACCCTTAGAAAAACTGCTTTTGCCCACTTCAGCAAATCTGTCACAAGCTCTGTGAATATATGAATACTATTTGTACCTTCATGCTGTAATTAAAAGTCAGGTCGAGCTGCCAATAAAAATGAGGGCATGATGATGAAAACAAGTATAAAATATTAAGTTGCTGAAAATGCTGACTCATTTTGAAAACACTTAAAAGAATTGCACAACAGTGAGTGACCAACAGAGCAAATAGCTGCTGTCCTGATATGTCTATTAACATGTGTCACATTAATACACAACTTTCTTTGACAGTCATGTGAGCTCATGCTGCATATAATGAATGGTGTCGAATAAACAGCTCTATTTCAGAATAGTGCAGACAGAATACTGAATTATTCACAGATAACTTCCCCTCTGGGACAGTGTGTCATCTCCTGCTAAAAATATGATGCAAGACTCTATTTGATTGAAGTTTTAAATAATACACAGATTCAAAAGATTTGAAAAGAGGTTACATCATGTTGCATATAGTGTCACAGCCTGACACAAGCTTAAACCTACAATCTTGGCTATAAATGTTGTATGTCTTACATTTTAAATGTTGTTCGGTATCCAGAAAAAACAGTATTCTCCAATATTTAGATGTGACTGACACATGAATTAGTCAATCAGAGACATGTATGGTCCATTTATATTTAGATGTGACTGACACATGAATCAGTCAATCAGAGACATGCATGATCCATTTGTATGAAAACAAATATAGCTGATTATGACAGATAAATGAAAACAAATTACAGGGGATAAAAATTATAATGAATGCCTGTAGAATCAATGAGTAAACCACAAAACTCTAACTTATTCTGTTACTTCTCTGCTCCTGTGTCACTGTTGTGTTTGGGCTCAAGATGTGGCACATAGGGAGTGGTGATTAGAATGATATCACACTGTATACAAATATAGAGATATGTCATTCTTGCAAAGTAAACTGATTTTGATCCTTGTTATATGGACTGTATTTTAAAACACATGACAAAACCAGTGGCATTATTAAATCAATTAAACTAGAATACGATTTATTTATTTTCCAACTAGAAGCCTTCAGTCTTTGATGCAGTCCCACTTGAACCATCTGTCACACCTTGAGCATCATCACTGTCTTAAAGATCCCCTGCTCCTCTTTGCTGACATACTGAACACACAAGGCAACATAAAAAACATATCTAGCTCTGTAGAGAATATTACAAAGTCTGGCTTTAACTTTCTATTCCCCCAAAAAAAGTTACACAGCATTATTTTAAAGCAAATAATAGATCTAATATTTTCAAAATTCTGAGGATTAATGCTCACTGGACAACTAAAAAAAAACACAAATGAAAATCACTGAATCCTAAAACTCTGACAAAACCTAACCCAAAGACCCACGGATATAAGGAAACCTTATTGAGACACCTTGTGAACACGGAGCTGATCAGCATTCTGTACCCAGCGCTACAGCAAAATGTTATGGTACGTAAAAAGGTCCCAATAGTCAGGTTCAGGCACAGTTATTTGTGAGAGGCAGTAACTGAACCTTGACTAAAACGCACAACAAAAAGGAACAAGAAAACTGCCTGTGGAGGTTTGTGCAGGAAAACTCACAACACGGGGCTGCAGTTAAGAAGCGTTAGGACCAAAAGGCGCTCATAGAGTATGCCGGCAGTGTGCCTCCAAGACAAACTGGATCTCAAACATTGAACATTTCGCAACACAAAGTCCACTGAATTTTCAGCCTAAACTGTGCAGCTTTCGGTGCATTAAACTTCAAATACAAAGCGTAAAAACTTTCTTAAATGGTCAGCACCATGTCTGTTAGCAAACTTACTGAATTCCACAATAGAGGAGCCCAGTGGTGCTTGTCGGCTGTGAGAATGGGGAAGCAGAGAGAGGCTGCCCATAAAACTCCTCAGTCGTGCAGGATCCTGGAATGACTTCACTCTCTGATAAACTCTCCAGTTGTTCCTGCCCCTGTGCCCTGTCAGTTCTGAGGGATGGCTGCGGCTCTGGGGGATTCCCATTACCAGGATGGAGCCTTTTCCACGGGTCATATTGGATCTATTGAGCTGCAGTGACAGGGGAGTCTAAGGGGAAGGCTGTCTGATAAGTTGAGGATGCCTTCAGTTAGAAATATGATTTGCTGTATTTCTTTAACCAGGTAAAATATGTTATGCATATTAAGCCTCCATGAAATATTGTAAGTAATATTGTGAGTATGTTTTTATAATTAGTAAGTTACCTACTAGTTAGTATTTTATTCTGATATGTTGAAATACAATGAAAACAACGGTGTTCAAGTAGGAGAAGAGTAAAAACTCAACAGCATCAGCTTCAAGTGCAATAAAATACATTACATTATAGATCTAATATATCCTTTGGGCTTATACAACACATTTATAGACACTAAAAGTCATATTGGAGCATTTCTCTCTCTGTGCAGGTAATAAACTCTTTCTGTCTGAGTGGATATCTGAGCATTCAGCCCCTCCAAATACTACAAATCAAACTCAGGCAAACAAAATCATATTAAAGCAAAGTGGGTAATGTCTTGCCCAAAGACACGGTTTATGTATAATCAGAGATGGGACTGATTGACTGATTTGGGATCATCATAATCTTTATCAACAGAACTGCATTAGGTCAGGCCATCTTCTCCTTTAGAGCTCCCTGACAATAAAACACTGTGACAGATCATTAGAAAATCTCCCTTGATTCTTTCTTTTAAAAAGAATGCCAAAATGTCTAGTGGAAACAAAGATTTGTGAGTACGGATTGTGTATAATTCTGGGCAATTTTACTGTATATGTTGTAATATTTGTTGTGAGATTGCATTTTTAGACAGCTTTTCTCACATCTGGCTAAAGTACTACAGATGCAAATGAGCTCATTCTGCTAATTTACACTGTGTAATGATGATTAATGGGCAATGTCCTTTTTGCAAATATATAAATAAATAACACACATAAAAAAGCAAGTAAAATCAAATAAAAAAAACACTTTATCATATCATGTTATTGCCGCTGACCCTTGCTCAAACAAATAAAGCCACATTTCTTCATGAGACGAAATAAATGAAAACCTGAAACCTGATCAAAGCTCTAAATCTGTGGCCTTGTTTTCATGGTCTTCTAACAAAACAAAATATTGAGATTTGAAAGGTAGAGGTATTTTCTGGATGAATATGTCCTTCCATTTCACACATCTCCTCAGGCAGTCTGTATAACATTACTTTACATGAGTTATTGCATGGTGACACTCAATGGCTGTATTTATTCCTATGTAGTTGGGCATTGCTTTGTATTGCCAACATGACTAATATTACTTCATTTAGACTCTGTGTTATTTGCGTCTGGGCTGTGTCTGTAATGAGCTGTCGAGATGCACTCTGGAACATAGACAAGCCGAGGGAGCCACTCTACAATGCTCATTATCCAGGGGGACGGAGAGAGCCAGGTAAAATATACAGCAAAGATTCTGTCCGCATGGCACCTCCTTCAACCACTAACGAGACCAATGTGTCCATCACCTCCAAAACCACTCTCTAAAGAATGATTTAGACTTTATTATGGCTCCTTTCACTGCTATAACATGAGTATTAGTGGGGGCGTTTTTACAACACCATCACTATTAGAGCTATGTTAGTAAATAGATTTTATAATACAGCTTAACCCTATTATACCATTGTAATGAAGGGTCGTGACTGTATCCACTGCCGTGCTAAAAATACTGCTGCGCTCTCTCTTAAGCCAACAGTTGAATACTTACCATGCCACAGTACATAGGAAAAGTGCCACATCACGCCTCCCCATTCAAATTCTGTTACCCCACATAGTCACAGTTCAAAGGGAGGAAGAAATGAAGCCACATCAAAGCATAAGTGGCTATAAAAAAACATTATCTAGCGCTGTGCAGTAGTGTGATGAGACAATAAAGATAGAAACTGGATGAACAGTTCTGTGCGTGCTATAAATATGTCTCCCCACGTTTGGATAACACAAACCTACCTGTTCGATCTCGGATGGCCAGGTTGTTCCCTTTCTTTAGGACGATATCCAGCTGGTACATGGCTGGACTCGGGGGTCGTGGTGGAGGGGGCTCTGCATTACTGGATTCCACGATGTTGATTCCCTGCAAAAAAAAACAAATATACACTTTAAAGGTAATATATTATGCACAATTGACTTTTGTGAGCTTTACGCCATTTTATAATGTTACCTCATCAAAAACATGCACAGAGTTGTGTTTTATTTGATTCACGCATGTTTTAGTAAACCTTTATTATTAATCTGTCACTATCTCAAAAGCTCAAAAGTTCCATTTTGTGTTGTCATGAAGCGGAAGTTTTCAGCTACCTTTTACCTTTAGTTCAGTAGATTGGCAATTATAGGGCTGAAATGATCCAAATTTCAATTCAATTCAATTCAATTCATTTTCTCTTTATTGTCACATGTGCATATACATACAAGATCTATAGCACAGAGGAAATTGCTGTCCTCTCCCACATCAGTGCAAACATTTAAAAACATTTAAAAAAAAAAAAAAGAAAAGTGCAAACCAAGTAAACGTTAAGTAACATTCAAATATAGACAAAACAAAACAGAAACATTAAGGACAAATCCACGTAGATGAACCGCACGATAAACATAAAAACGCCGGTGAGTTGAGAGAGAGAGGAGCCGCTGCATGTGTACACGCCGCCATCTTGAAATGATACTAGTGAAGGTGTATGGAGTTTAAAAACACAGTGGAGCGCTTCCGTATTACCACATAACAACACAAGAGAGAGCAGAGTGTTTTTTGTTTGAGAGAAGAACTCCTGAAGGCCACACATATACAGAAACATTTTTTAAACATGCAACAAAAAGTGCACACCACGGACAGAAGGACGACCTTATGAGACTTAAAATCTCCATTCACAAAGACCATAAGCGCAGCTGTGTAGCCTGTTTCCTGTCTACAGTAAAAAAAACTTGCTTTGTTGAAAAGATCAGAGCACTGCACTTCTAGTTTATATCCAAGTAGAGTCACTATTGCTACTCTGGAGCTTTACCCTGATGTGTGCGCTTTGTGGATGTGAACAGACACACACCAGTACTCTCGGCTTTTTACTTTCAAATAACACCTCACACCGGATTAAAAGCGCTGTTTGTGGACTGGATGTCATTATTTGCGGAGGACAATTTCTATGGGTAATGTGGTTGAGATAATGCACTCTACATTTGCCACTTTACGAGAGGTGAGTAAAGTCGTCTCATTATTTCTGCTATATCCCAAGTTTATATCTTGTGTCCCTCAGTCTGCCCCTCACACTGTTTTATTGGCTGTTATCACAGCATTGCTAAAGTTTGGAGGTTACGAGTAGGTCACGCCTATGTAGGTCACGCCTCGGGGAGAAGAATCGGGCAGGATTGGTGTCTTAAATATGTGTGAATGAAACAAAATTATAACAGAGATTAGAAGACGGTGTAATATGTCCCTTTAAAGTATACAAACCTAATTCGTATTTGCTATATAAAAAGGGATTAAACAAATAACAAAACACACAGTAAACTTAATTTTATTCATAACATAAAACTAATTACTACAGTGATGACATTTCAATTTCAATGAATCAAACTTTATCTGTGTATAGCGCTTGACATTAGCAGCAATTGAACCAAAGTGCTTTCTGCAAGTGCATTAAAATCGTTCCGTTGTGGCACTCAAGTTTAAGAAAGTGACTGTTCTAACGTTATGCACCCCAGGGCAACATTACAGTAGTTAAGAGGACTGGGCTAAAGCTCCAGCTCTTGGAGGTGTTTTAAATCAGAACAAATCAGTTTCTTGTGGTATAAGAAAGAATCGTTTTGAAAGCGCACACAGCATTCATGTTCAACTCTCATGGAACCGCGTATTAAAAAGCCAATATTATGCTATTTTATGATCTATGTTATAATTAACATAACCTGGCATTGTGTTTTGTTTCATTCACACGTTTAACACCCAAATCTTTATTTCTTTTCTCAAAACAGAAAACACTTTGTTCACACTCCTTGTGTGTGGTAATGCAGGAAGTGCTCCACCGTGTTTTTAAACACCACACACTTTCACTATTATCATTTGGATGATTTTAGTCCGAGAATTGCCCAATTTTACTGAGCAAAAGGTAAACGGTAGATCTTAACTTGAAAATTACCATAGTTCAAAGAGCGCTTTTAATTTTAATTTGATTGTGATCAAATTATTTATTTAATTGTGTAAAATTTCGTTCTTGCTGGTCTGCTCCAGAGGCTGTTGTGGACGTTTCTTGGTAAAGTTGTGGTGGGCTCAGAGCTTTTCTAATATTCAGCGTTCTCTGATATCATTTGGATTCTAGGACTAGGATCTCGGATATGATGTCACATCCATGCTTAAACACGGATGTGACGTCCTATCCGAGAGATCCAAGTCGGTAGAATAATCGGATGCAGGGTGAGTTGCTTGCCTAGCTGTAAATTAGCCAATGGGAATACAAACATGAAGTCAGGGAGCACAAACGAGAGGGCTGGAACTGTAACCAAAGAAAAGGGCATCAAAGAAAACTGAGAAACATGCGGAACAAAAACAAAATGCTTCCAAAGACAGACAGATTATTTATTTTATTTTATTTTACTTTTTTGTTTGATTTTTAAAAATTTGGTATTTTGAGTTATACTTTTTCAAAAGTTTTTCCATTTCAAAAGTGTACTTTGTACTCTTAAACTCAAAACTGACTCCATACTTGAAAGATAGAACAGAGCATTTTGAGCTATGGAGATGTAAATAGATTAATAATAAAAGATCACCACATGTGCTTTAATTCGGTTTAAAGTTCAGAGAAGACAAATATATTAAAACAGTTTATGACTTCTGAACTGTTAGATCCTGGGTCTTCATCGTGGTATTTCACAGTAGTAAGCAGCATATTTTCAGGTTTTATTCCTGTAAAATACAAACATTATTGAATCCCTCATGTATGACCCTGCACCTCTTCACTTTCTCTGCAAAACCAGCACGACCAGGTCTCCACGGGGGATCTCTATGGATCCCATTAAAAAAATAGAATTCTTGGGACTTACTTAGAAAATAATAACAGAAGACTTGGGTTACAACCACAACATATGACCTGGAGTCTGATTTTTTTATAATTGCAAGTGCAAAAAAAAAGGTGAACAGAGGGGGTAAAACAGAAATTTTCTGACCACTCAAGCCTTGATTGCAAGACATTGCAAGATTATTTAAAAGGCCTGTATAAGGATTATCAGACAGCACACTTAACACTCTGTGCATGTCTCCTGCAGAAAGAGCCCCTGTCCTGTCTGGTATCATGTCAGCATCTTGTAGGATTTTGATCAAATATGAGTGGATGTCTGGCTTCTGAAGTTTTAAACATTTCTTTCGTAATTTACGCACCCACCTGCATTTAACACATATGGGTCATAAAGAGTATCCCACTCACTAATGTTCATTTAGCATCATATCATAACTTATTTTATCACACACTACAACAGCAGTAAATAGCAACTCCATGTTAACTGCACAGACGGCGGGACTTTCAAATAATCCAACAAATAATCTGTCTATATTACACTATACACTGATGCAAATGTTATGATGTTTTCTCATCAAAATACATACCCACAGTTGTGTTTAATTCACACAAA
Source organism: Scartelaos histophorus (assembly GCA_000787155.1). NCBI lineage: Eukaryota > Metazoa > Chordata > Actinopteri > Gobiiformes > Gobiidae > Scartelaos > Scartelaos histophorus. Next base: position 13,363 of record KN490800.1, on the reverse strand, counting down.
CAAATAAATCCATATAGCCTCACTTCTATTCTCAAACAGAAAACTCTCTGCTCCACCTTGTAATGTCATATTCTAAAACAGGAACTGCTCCACTGTGTTTTTAAATTCCATACACCTTCACTAACGCTGGAAATACCAGTCTCTACTTAACTAAAGGTAAAGGATAGCTGTTAACTTGAAAACTACCACTACATGACATCACAAGGTGGAATAGAGCATTTTGAGCTTTGGAGAGGTAGATCTTAAAAGAGGTAGAGGGGGGATTTATAGGACTAGAAAGCACTATACATACACTGACATTCACCAAAAGACATAGAATGGAGTCGTGATCTGTCTCATAAAACATTACGCAATAGTGCACATGGTCCCTGTAGCCTTGTGGTGGTGGTGCAGTCCATGCACACATGCTCTTTTAACCCTGGAGTGAGTGCTGTTCCCAGAGAAGCACCCATCTTTTGCCCTGGGAAGCGAGACCCATTATCAGTCCACATGCCGTAGGTCTCTCTGCACCAGGCTCCTCGCTACATCCTTCTATTACTCCTATTCTCCTGACTGACCCCTGAGTGGGCGCTCTGTCATCTGGTCTCCAAGGTGATTCTCTGAATATCTATGAAGAAAAGTATTACTTGTAGGACCCTGACAGCCCACCAAGGCAGAAAGAAGAGCAAATCTAACAAGACGCACAAAGGAAACAGGGTCAAAATGAAAACAACAATACACGACAGGAAAAAGACCCAAGAGGGAATGTCCAATTAAAACCGTGAGCTTGATAATCACACACTAAATGAGCCTTCATTGTAATTCTGCTATTGTTAATAAGATATTTCCCTCAAGAACAATGTCATGTAGGCCACTAACAGACTTACTCAGAGCTATTCTACATATTTACAAAAGAAATTGCCATGCATTCAGATATCTTTGGAAATGTCACGCATAATATTACTTCCACAAATATGTGTAGTACTTTATAATTATGCAGCTGTCGCCAGGGTAAACTGAATAAACTACAGCATTACATCTCAAGGTAGCGTTTGTTGCAATATATGAATATAAATATGTATTCATCATATACAAAATCACAGATTGCACAAAAACATTGTGTTAATCTAAGACTGGTAAACGTATCCATATGCAGCTACACACATTCTCTCTGAGAAAAAGGGTTCATTAAGTGAATTAATTTAGTGATGTTTTATACTAATACTCAAACATTAATTAAAAAAAAGATGGCTTATAATTTGGCTAGTACAATTAATTGACATTGATTCATACTATGGTAGAGTATATCATAATTGTTTAAATGGGTTATCAAACAAAATTTGTTTTTTTTTTTTTTTTAACTTTCCTGCAAGTCTATACGTCATCCATGCTCCCACACAACAATTAAATTTACAACAAATAAAATTTCCATACATTTACAAAGACATGATACAAAACTGTACACAACAACTTGACAAACCTGATGCAGTGTGGAGTAGTTTTATTAGCTTAGTTTTATTCTGTGACTATAGTATTTTCAAAACAATGGTCTAAATATGTTATGTGTCAGCAGGCAATACCCCATAGAAGTAAAATATCCCTTCATTTTTAGAACTCAGAACAGATGGGATGTTGTAGAGTTCACTGGGTTGAATTGAATAAACTAGAGGTCGGTAGTGCTTGTAATTTACAGTTGAGGAACTGTGTGTCCTTCCACAGCACTAAGTGAGAGTGCTACAGATGATGGGACTGGACAGCACCCATCACAGGCCACACAGAGACCAGCGTTAAGTCCTTGATGGAGACACGTGATGCCGGGTCAGGGCACAGTGTGACAGAACAATCAAGGAAAGAACCGCTGCCGCACATTTTTGTTCTTCTGTCTGTCTGTTCATGAGTAAATCATTCACACCATTTTATGTGAAACATTTCCTGTTCATGCCCTACAGTTTAAAAAAAAAAAGTAAACACCTGCGCCTACACTGTACAGTAAAGGAAGGATTAAAAGGGATTACAAAAGACCAGGGGATCAATGAAGAAGCTGTCACAGAGAAAATTACAGGAAGGACAACATGGGGCATTCTGTTAAGTATTTAGCAGTGCAACCAAAAGCCGAGTAAAGCAAATTTAGCTCTCTGTGTGTATCAGGCTTTTCACACATTTAGTGCTTATTGAGCATAACATGATACTAGAAGTAACTGAATGTACTATTTCTCACATAATGCAAACATTTTGACCATGAAAAACTCCTCATGCATCAAGGTGCTGAAATAAAATTGTTTCAAAACATGTGTTGCTTTTAAGAAGGACAGACTGAACCTCAGCACTGGATAGTCACACTCAATCAGCATTTATGAGTCTGTCTTTCATGAGGATTTGACAGTTCATTAAGTAGTACATTATTATTACACACATATTCAGACATGTCTTCATCAGTGTGGCCTTTCTTCACTCTGCAGTTCAGATAGCAGACTTATCTTTTACTCACGAGGCTCTCATTTACACATCATGTTTTGTGTGCCAGATAGCACTGGCACACAAAACTGTTCACACCAAACAGAAAACACTGAAATATGGGATGACAATCCAATTCATATTATATAAAATGTTAAATTTTCTGTTCATTTGACAAAATGGTAAGGCTTCACATTCCCTTTTCCAAGCTTAAATATGTGTCTCTGGTTGGTGAGGAGGACTCCTGTATCCTGCCCTGGGCGCTGACTCATTTCTCATTGTAATGGCAGCTAATTTCCACCCGTGGAGAACTAGTTCCTGTATTACAATGAGCACTTGCGACGTGTGCTCATTAAGCGGGGCCTTATGACAGGTCTTTTGTGTTGGTAAAATGATGCTTGCCTATACCAAGAAGAACACAATCTTTCCTACTGTACTATCTCCTTCTGGCACACATCCCACCCAACCAGGCTGAAATATAACAGTTGCATTGCACCATAGTAAATACTGATTTTGTGTCGTATTTACAAAATGGTGACTTAAAATATTGTTGTTATTTTTCATTTTATGGTTCCATTTTTAGCTCCTGTGCATCCTTTCCCTGCACTAGACGTGTATCATCCATCAAACTAAATACTTCAAGGATTTCAAGATAAAACAGAGTAGCACCTACATGTATTCTGTACAGAGGTGGCTTAAAACCAAAGAACAGTTGTTAACACATCAGCTATGAGGACATACAGCTTTCAAGGTCCTATTAGATGTAGAACTGCATCTTTTATGCCTCTGTCTATTCTTAGA
>KN490800.1:0-10093 GCA_000787155.1 Scartelaos histophorus | reverse complement strand
GGAGGAAAATGTGCTCAAGCTTCGGTTTCCAGTTGCATGTTACACAAGCAGAGGAGGTTTTGACATCGTCTCATTTTCATTGAACATTTTAACTGAACTAAGCAGCTACTTCCAGAACAGTAAAATATAACTGTAGTGTCAAAGGCACCAACACAGTGCAGAGTAATTCATTTTCTCTTTTGTCTCAGAGGCTAGAGGTATTTGGCAGCAGTTCAGTCTAGTCATCAGCGGATCATTGGGAAGTGAATCATCTCTAGCCTTCATAGAAAAGACTGCCCAGTGCACTTCCTAATACATCAATAATAAAATCACATTTAAAATATCAGTATAATACAAATATATGTTAGCATTTATCATACTTGTGGGAAACGTATGCACATTTTTAGCTCAGAAACTTTTCAAAGCACAAACTTAAACACTTTGAAAGCCATTACTGAGGGTCTCCTGAGTACACAGTCACTCAGCTAGATAATGTGTCTATAAAAGCAGACAACCAAATGCCACTTTGTTAAATACAAAAAAGACGATGGTGTTTTTCTGTGGTGCATGCAGTATGAATGTGGGTAAACTTATGCAGGTCTATGAAAAAAGATGCACACATTTTTTTTAAATCAGGCTAAATATATGCTGTGACTGTGTCTGTAAACGTGTGCAGTTCTTTATGTTTGTATTGATGAGATTTTGTGATTTTGTGTGTTGTTGTTGTCTATAGTTAATAATATTTATCTTACCTGACCTTAGAGACACCAATTGTGAAGTTAAAACAAGAAAAAAATATTCATAATGGAGTAGGTAGAAAACAAAACAAATATGAATTATTTTTCAACATAACGGAAAGGAAATACAAAAGGAAATATGTGGTCAGTCATGTGATGTGAAAAAAAAAAACTTGTAACAAGTGTCAATGACACTAGCATGCTTTTAACTAGAAATTATGACTCTCACAGTTGTTTGCATGAAACATGTTGCATTTTAAAATAAGAAGCATAAGACTTCCAGTGCATGTCCTGCTTTATTCATAACAGTGCATGGATCTTTTCAAGTTCATCTGGGTCATTATTAGGGCTGAACCCATATCGATCGGCTGATAGTATCAGCAGATATAGGCACTTGAAGGCTTTTGAATATTGGCCTAAATTTTGACGATATATGCCAATAGCCCATGTAGGCATGTTATACCTTGTTATAAAGCTCAGATTCTCTATATCAAAGCAGTTCAATCAATCAAATTTACAGACAGATAGATGTCCTAATATGTGGTGGCCCTTCAATATTTATCAAAGGAGTGATTTGTCTGTGTCTACGTGTACAACACCTGAATGCACCCCCAGAGTCACATGACTCATCACTGACTTGCTTACACTAGTGCGGTCTCAGCATCCACTCTAAGATAACACTGAGACACTGGCTTGTTTTGTGTGAGTGTGGAGAAGAGAGAGGGCACGTGTACGGCTGCTGTCAACATGCTACATCATTTTATTTTTAGGGATGATCGTTAGATCATTTTGAGTGAGAATTAAAAGGAATCTTGTCTGTGAAGATTTATGATTTGTCTGATTTGTGGTGCCTTTATGAACAATATGTATATGCAAATGTGTTAGTTTCTAAGCTACTTTTCGTTCTGCTGTAAAGTTACTACACTCTCTGACATTGGCCTATTGTAAGTGACTATAGTGGCTGTTTATGTTACTGGACACGCATTGATATGTAGATCACAGTTGAGCTGTGAATAGAGGTGTGAACGGTAACCGCTAACCTACCAACTTACCGCCTTGACTGTAAACAGGAAAAAATAAGTAAATGTAAATGTAGCCTAAATAAATTCCACTTAAACCCAAGTTAAGTTGTATAAACAGTTGAAGATTTACAGTGAATTTTAACATCACTAATTATAATGGCTGTTTCTATCAGCTATTGACACCTTCAAATCCTGTTTTATCGGTACTGTATCAGATCTAGAAAAATCCATATCGGTCGGGCCCTAATCATAATAATAAAATTTAAAAAAACATGCTTATAATGCTAAATACTAGCTTGTATCTATTGGTAACACATATTAAAACATGTGTGGCCATAGGATAAAAATAAGGATTATACAGGAAATTGCTAAGTAGAAATATCCTTTGAGTTTTATGTTTGCATTAAGAGGGATGCAGAGAGTTTTAATCAGCTCGTGCATGTGGGTCATCACTTTAAGTCACCCCGACTGCCCTTGTCCACTATAATCTCTGTTAGTGACCTCTACACATGGCTAATATAAATGTGCAGAGAGCCAGATGTGCAGTCTCTACAGATGTCCCCATGGCCCACTTTAGATTGTGGTAAGTTAGTGGTTTACCCAGTATGAGGGGTTTACAGTATAATGAGACCACAAGTAGAGACAGTCTCTTTTTCCATATTGAAGCTGGCTGTGAACGCAGTGAAGTATTAATCTGTGACCAAGATTCCAAAATGTAAGACTCTAGATGATATTAATCGCAGTTCATCTGGTTTAATTCCAACCAAATAAAACAACCGTGCAAAACAAGTGTTAAGTAATCCTTAAGTAAGATGAGTCAAAATTTAAATACTGACCTTTCTGAGTTACCAGTAATATTGCCATTGAAAATGCAAGGATATTGTACTGTTATTGCTAACAGTATTACATTTTCTGTGTAATAAATGGACCTTTTGCGGAGTCTTTTGAGGAGTCATTAGATTCCACAGAGTAATTAGAGAATAAAAAAATAGTAATTTGATGATAACACTGACTAATTCACTAATAATTGAGTTTTACAGTGGTGCAATGGTTGGGATTGTTTCACTGTGCATGCATTTAACCTAGAACTACTCATATTTTCTAGGATTTGTTTTCATTTACTGACATGTGCAGATGACACAGTGACAGGTGTGAGGGGAGAGTGCTAAGTGAGTCAACAACACTTCCTGATGCAGTTTGATTAAAATGGCTGTGATGGAGACATTAAGGTTAGAGGGAATACCACATGAGATAAAGAGCCACATATTATTTTCACAGGATAGATGACAAGCGCAGTCTAGGAACAAAAGACACACAGAAAAAGCCTTGAGCCAAAGCAGGTTAATAATACAGACCCATGTGTGTCGGCTGCATCTGACAACAACACAGCTAGCCTCTATAAATAATAAAGGGACAGCTCCTCTAAATACAGAGAATATGGGAGGGGCGGCAACAACAAGTGAATCCATGCTGTGAAAATGAGACGACGGAGAAACACACACAGCTCAAAACTGTTGAGGAAGTAGCAGCACCGGTGAGAGGAAGGCCGAATGACTCAGTGAGATCAAAAACATGTCTTACACAAGGAGCACATTGGTAGCCTGCTCAGGAATAGCAGGTGTTTCCATGTGCTTTTAGTCCATATATTTGGTGCACGGAGTGAGTTGGGACAAGTGTTGCTGATATGGTAGACAAACGTAGAGACAGACAGGCTGGTCAGTAAGAGCCTGTCAGCAGACCAGTCTATGCAGTGCCAGTCAAAACTCCCTGACAAGCTTCACAAATAGTACATCCTTTGGGGACCATGTTGATCCACAGTAGGACTTTCTCTAGTCAGCAAATTTACAACAAAAACCTAAAACATAAAATGTTGTCAGTCTAATTTTACGCAACACAAGCACACAGGACAGCACAATGTAATCTTGTGAAATGATGTACTGTACAATGTTAGATGGTGTGTATCTGGCACTTACAAGTGTGTGTAAAATTACTTGAAAAAAGTTTTGTTTATTTGTTTCATAGGCCAAGATGTATGGTCAGTTTTGGTCATTTATGCAACTTGTGAAAATACACCAAATGGGAACACACGTACAGGGAGAGTGTTTTAATCACTACGCAGGTCTCCGAGTACACACTTGTACCAGTGCACATGGAGGGATAGGGTGAGGAGCTCAGTCATTTGGGTGAAGCTTACAGAAGAGTCGCTACTCCTTCACATTGAAAGAAGCTAGATTGTCCAGGGAGGGAGACCCCAGGTTACACCAGGAGGAGATCTTTAGAGTTTCCTCCTGGTGAAACTCTCCTCAGGGGAGCTTATGTCTCTTGTCTGGCCTGGGAACACCTCCCAGGATTACCCCAGAGAACTTAGAGGAAGTGGAAATATGAGCATCGAAGTGGAAAAAGATGAATTTTTAAACCACTTGATTTGATTCACAATGTGAAATACTTTCCTTTCCCTCCAAATCTCTGCAACAATAAACAGTGCGCACAAGCAGAGCAGCAGACAGGTAATCAGTCACACTTAAGAAGTCCTTATTACTCCCAGAACCTCATTTAGGCTCCATAGTAGGCTAAGCACCTGATAAATACTGCAACACCTGCAGAGAATGCGTTGTTTGGCTCTTATATTTGAATATTTATCTCTGGATTGTGAGTTTTCTGTACCAATCTTCAGATAAAACAAATCTTACTAGACTGCAGACGGTTTACAAAATATAAATTCATAATCCAACCAAAGCTGATGGCTGCATTTACATTATCTCCAAACAGGACAAAACACAGTGCATTATACATGTCTGTGAAGAGCTATCACAAATACTGTACTATACAGTTCCGTCAAAAAGATACTTTCATCTCAGAGGTAGGTTAAGACTTAGTCTAATAAATACTTAACCAGAAATCTAAAACAACTATGACTGAATGTAGTGCATTCTGGGATCTATGGGATAAGATAAATGAGAAATTATTGTGAAGAATTATGCTATTTTTTATGTTAAGGATATTGCAGCTGCAGATATATATCATCTAGCCTTTTGTTGGGAGTATATTTGTAGGAAATAATCAGAATCAAAGGCAAATCTCAACAGAAAGAACAGCTAGCTACACTGACTCACTCATCAGATCATTCATCTTTTTCCTCAATGCCCCGTATTATGTGCTCTGCCTCTCTTCTGCTCCTCACAACAACCATGCTATTTTCACTCCTCATTGCCACACCATCTCTTCTCTGTACAGTAAAACACACATACGTCCCACTATACTGCTCATATTTCCTTTTATTCCAGGCACGTTTCTGAAAACTACAAGAACGCGACTGCGGCTAGAGGCACAGGGGTGTGGACTGGGGACCACATAGTGATAAGGTGCCAAAATATTCATAGGAATCCCCATTTCACTTTTGCTATGCACTTTCAGAGATAAAAGGTTCGCTCCATTCCTCTCATTTTTCACTTTGTTGTAAACCCCATGTCATGTCACACAAGCAGCCCGCTCAGGTTGCACATTATTGGAAACTAGACACAAAGCACAGCAGCCAGTATAAGCCCAATGGAAAAATAGGACTACAAAACTGCCAATAAACAAAGCAGGTGCTACAAGAGCTTTATGGAAATCTGGTAGGAAAATCTGTTGTGCATGCAAATGTGTGAATGTGCTAAAGTGAATGAAATGCCCCTCTAATCCTTCACCAACCTGCCATATCTACAGTATTTAAAATAAAAAAAATACTCTACAAAATAACAGCATTTAAAACAGCAGGAAAACACGTGTGTACCTACAGTTAGGCTGGGTCCCGCGGTGGAGAGAGACAGCGCTAACATCCAGACAGAGCACGCTCCTGATGTACTAGTGCTGCTGCTGAGGCTTACTCCCCTATAAGACACACTCACATCACGCACACGCCATACTACCTTGTTGTTCACACACACACACACAGACACACACATAAGCAGCTGGGGAGAGGCGAGCTGTACTCCTCCTCCCCATCCATGCAGATCACTGGCTTGTCTCTCTCCAATACGCTCTGTCACTCATGATCACTAATCTGCAGGGATGCAATTAAAAAAGAAAAGAATGAGGTATGAACTAAGCTTGAAACAATAGGCAGATGTTAAGCTACTAAGTATTCTTTTTTTTTTTTTTTAATAAGGGTTGGGCAATATGGCAATAAATATCCCATGTATGGATCAATCATGATTTTCCAGTAAATGCTTTTTTTCTTAATTAAAAACACATCAAAATGGATTTTCAATCAATTTCAGGAACATAAGAAAGACAAATGTTTAGTGAGTGGTATTTATCAGCATGATGTCTCAAGCCCGCAGGCTTATCATTGATAATGTGAAATTATTGACTCATACATAGCCAATTTGAAAATAGTTTAAAGTAAAAGTTCACCAATAATAAAGTACAATCCTTTGAAATCGTTTGTTAATGCATGAAGAGTGCTGCGGATTATCAGAAACACATTGATATTTGCTGAATCATTCTCATACAAACCCCATATGGCTGATTTTTGAAACATCCTGATGTTATAGAACACATGGATCATTTCTGACTAGAAAGCTGCAAAAAGCAGAGTCTGCTGTGATACAAAACAAACAAACAAACAAACAAAAAAAAATTGTCATAATACACTAAATAATTATGCATTGTATTGATTATTGTATCAAATCAGCTCTACTCTATTCATATTTTACTATTATAACTCAAGAATCATACAGCTGCTATCAAGGCTACTTACAGTTTATAGATCAAACACACTGTATGTTCTGCGTTACTGTGTATAGTTGCTTTCATCCATACCTCTCGGTGGGTTGCTTCTGAAGCCACAACACCCACAGTGTTCCCTATAAATGTACCTCTTACTCCCCACAGTCATAGTGAATGCAGTGATACAGCTCTCCATTTAAGACTCCAGCCTGTGGTGACAAACCTCCCCAGTGTCTGTGTGGGTAGAATGATATTTCAAAGTTAAGGGCCACATACTGTATACAAAGCCAATATCACATTTACGTCACTCAATGCGTCGAACGGTCAGTTATGATGACGGGGGAAGCACAAAACAACCCAACTACAGCCCAGCTACAGCTCTTTGCTAAAACGTGATCCTAAATGCCATTTACCTTAAAGCGTGAAAATAATATCACAAGCAAGTATTAAAGGGAAAATATAGCACTAATTTCTGATCTATGTTATAATGTTGTTTCCTCATCAAAAACAACATGGAGTTGTGTTTTGCTTCATTCACACAAATCAGAAACACAAATCCTGTTTGAGTAACTCAAACATGTGTGAGTGAATGAAACACAACTTCGTGTATGTTTTTGAGTTTTTTATGACAAAAAGCTTGTAAGAGTCCATTTTGTATATTACAGGGCCTTTTAAAGTACAAACTTCAAGTGGGATCATCTAAAAAGAAAAGACACAAACACACTGCATGTCAAGGACAGGTTAAACCGTTGGTCTGCTGCTTTTTAAACTCCTCCACATCAACACTAGGATGCCACACAACTTTACGGCTGATAAAGCAAAACCTTCTCTTTTAAATCTAATGCCAAGGCAGATCAGTTTTTACTAGGTGGTGAATCAATGACAGACTGACCGACTGCTGCAAGCCATAAAAATATTGTCAATACTGCAGGGACAGACCATATATTATTATTGTTATCTGTGATATTGTTCAAATCAAATCAAATCAAACTTTATTTACAAAGCGCTTTTCACACAAAATGTAACATGAAGTGCTTTACAGTAATTAAAAAGAATACCACATTTCCCTTTGCCCATCCAACCACCCACCCCCACAGCTGCCCTTCCCCACACACCCAGAGCATCCAGACAGTCTCACACACAGCTGCTGCCGGAGGAGCCCAGGGTCTGTGAGGGTAAAAGCAATTCAGAGAGATAAGAAGGCCCAAGACCATTAAGACATTTAAAAACCAGCAAAAGAACTTTAAAATTGACCCTGAAACTCTCAGGGAGCCAATGCAGTGATTTTAAAACGGGTGTAATGTGGTCCCGCCCTCTGGTCTTAGTCAGGACACGTGCTGCTGAATTTTGTAATAATTGCAAACCTGAAATATTCTTTTTGGGAAGACCAGAGAGCAGGGCATTACAGTAGTCTATTCGACTGGTGATAAAACATGCATCAGTGTCTCTGTGTTGGCCCGAGAGAGAATGGGGCGGACTCTGGCTATGCTTTTAAATGATAAAAACCTATTTTTTTGATGTTCTTAATGTGTGGAATAAAAGTCAGTTCAGAGTCAAAAATGACGCCCAGGTTTTTCACTTGAGGAGATGGGTTAAAAGACTGTGCCTGTAGTTTGGGTAAAAGTTTCTCTCTCTGAGTCTCAGGACCAATGACTAAAACCTCAGTTTTGTCCTGATTAAGCTGGAGAAAGTTTTCAGCTATCCAGGATTTTATATCAAGAATACAGTTAAAAAGAGCATCCATTGGTGTCATCAGGAGACATGGAGATGTAAAGCTGAGTATCATCTGCATAACTGTGGAAGTTGATTCCATGTCTCCTGATGACACCACCAAGAGAAGCATGTACAAGTTAATAAGCATAAGGCCTAAAATGGAGCCCTGAGCCACACCACATGTGATTCTATGGACCTTGGAGGAGCATGTGTCTACACTCACCATAAATGTTCTGTCTGTGAGATAGGAGGTGAACCATTTGTGAACAGCACCGGAGAGGCCCAGGTGTTTTAGGCGAGTTAAAAGAATAGTGTGGTCTACTGTTCATATATTGGTAAGATTTTTTGATATACCAAGTCAATATTTTCCACAGTTTTGAGAGCAATGAAGCTAAAGAGGCGGCTGTGTGGTTAAACATACATCAGAAAAATACAATAAACAATATTATACCTGAGAAACTATATTTTGTTGAGAAAAGGGAAAACACTTAAAGGTCCTGGAGAGTTTACATATTCACTGTTTTGATTATTAAAATTGGTGTATACTTTGCACTGTAACTTTGTACCAATGGTTTAACGATAAATCTTCACTATGTGAAGATAACTGCAGCATTAATGATTGAAATGATTAAAGCCTTAAAAAAAACAACAACAAAAAAAAACAACAAAATCACACTGAATCAAAATTTAAATATGTCATATCAAATTGTATCAAACTGAAAACCCTACAGTATCAAAATACATATTGTATTTTGGTCTATCCGGTATACTGAAGTGTGTAAAATCCAGTCCAGTATAGAAATTTGAAATAAAAGAAAAGGATCTTTAATGAAAGTCATGTAATAAACAGTTTTGTGTTACTAATTAAAGAGACAATATTTTTAGAAACACAGGGCTTAACAGCAGGGCGTATCAAGGCTGCTCAGCATCAGTTGAACAGCACAGTCACGACTAGACAGGAGCACACAGAAATAAGCTGTGTGTGTTTGCCTTTGTTTCTCTTTTACAATGGAGGCAGACCCCCGGGTCCAGCAGATGTGGCTTTCATGAGTGGCGTATCTTTCAGCAGGTGATGATTTGAACACAGCCAAACCAATCGTTCTCCGGCAAAAATGTTCAACAAATTGTGGTATCTTTTAGGAAAAAAAACTAAGAAGAAAATGGTTATCTCACGCCTCAGTGCCCTCTACAATACAGTTCATTTTCCTTAAGCTACAGCTATTGAGAGATAGAAAATAATATTGCTAAATTGCTCAGCTATCAGTCTGTCAGAGGAGTCTGTGAACCAGTGCAGCTAAAAGCAAGATGATTTGAACTGCTGTGTTTAGGTAAAGTAGTTGTACTCGTTTAGTTGTGGAGATTCGCAATTATCACATTTAACGGTGTGGGACTGTCTGGCAACTCACCTCCACAGTTGATGGAGCAAGACAGTGATCTTGAACATTAAAGTTAATTATCACGCCTCCTCTTGTTTTCCTCTCAAGTGGAATAAAAAGACACCACAACAGCTATTAACTAGGGGTGTGGTTATATGTAACAATGTCAACAACAAATATTATCAACTGTTGGGCCAAGGAAAAAAAATTGTTGTACCTAACTGTATTCATGTAATTATGTGCAATTAAGATACTGTGTTTTTTCATTACAGTGTTAGCAAACATCCACTCCAGCCTCTGAAGTGTAAAATGCCCATAAACCCATAACTGAGAAGGATTAGAATGTGATAACAAAGAGTGGATAATAATGAACCACAGCAAACTGATTAAAATGAACTAGTTATGCTTTGTGGAATTTCTGTTTGGATATTTCAGCAAAAGCTTTATCTGAAACTAGGATATAATCAAATTCCTGAGCACAAAAGTAACCTATAACACAAAGAGTTAAAGTAAGAAAACGAAGGAATGGAAATCAAATAATAATAATAATAATAAT
>KN490799.1:28491-63198 GCA_000787155.1 Scartelaos histophorus | reverse complement strand
TTATTATTATTATTATTATCAAATTATAGCATGCACAGGATAACAGTGAAGGCACTGGATATTAAGCCACTCATATACATCGTTGTTGAAATCGTTATTAGCTCCATGTCAGAAAATGATTGCAAGAGTTGTTCTCAAACTGTTTCATCTCTTGTAGATTCAACTCTTCTTGTTTTAAGAGTAGTGTGGATAGATCATTTACATACAGACTGGCTTAATTCAGTGTCTTGCTTTGATCTCCTTTTTGACAAACCCTGGCAAATATTTATGTAATGTCTTTGTGGAGCACTGCTTGCTGGCTCCCATCCTTTTGGTCAATACAAGACGAAACAAATTGCAGATTTGCACATTCTGGTCAGTCTCGCTATAACCAATGTTTATATGGCAGATAAAATGGTGTGCAAAATAAGGCGTTGCCAGAAAAACACAGTCTTTCACTAAGATCACTATTTATACTTTGGCAAAAAGGTGTTTAGAAAATACACAATTACATGACAAACTTTTCTCATTCAAAACTTCCATTGTTACTGGTTTATGCAGCTGTTTGGAGACCAAAGATGATCAGAGCGCATTAGGATTGGAGCAGAAGGGAGGCTGTGTGCCACTGTCCAAAAACACTATTATCCTGTGTGGGGTGGATTAAACCATGTGTGTTCCTGCATAAAGAGATGCATGTCCAAAGCTCCTGGACACAATGTTTGACTGACAAGCAGGCAGCAACATGGTCAAGTAGAGGTCTCATTGGGATTTAGATAAAGATTTCTGGTCCAGTCTGTCACAAGTGTTAATTGATGTTAGAGATGAAGATTATTAATTTAATTGCTAGCCTTGATTATACAGGTCTCAACATAACCATAAGAACTAAAACTTAATATTGATGAGATTTTCAGAAGCAAAAAGATCAGATTAGTCTCTTCCAAAAAAGAAAGTTTAGTGCCTTATCTGCTTATCTTAACTTAACTGCTCGTCTTAACTTTACTTTATGATCGCATACAGAAATGTTAGTCTGTTGAATTATGTGAATGTTTTTTTCTCATAATAATCACATTACTTATGGCTGAACTATTTGAGAAAAATATCCATATGCTACTTTTCTGACAAGCCTTCTGAGTCGATTTGTGATATGTTTTAAATTCCTATCAAAGCTCACACGCCCAGAAGAACTGACAAAAAGACTGAAATATGAACTGACAACCTAATACAAAAATCCCATTACCGGGCATGTTCATACACATCTAAACTACAGCGTTAGCAGTATGCAAAATGTGACAGGATATTTTGTTGTTTGTGATGAAATTATAGTACTTAAAAAATGGTAGGCTTTGTGATTTGCTCGTCCGTCTTGCAGCTCTAATATTATTATTTTGATACTGTAACACCCGTACTTCATGCATTATACCAGATAAACAGGATTCTTCTTTGTTACTTTTCTTTTTCCTATCCAGTATCCTCTTTGTAAAAATTTCACGAATTATGCAGGCTTATGAGTAGCATAATCACAACATGTAGCCTTGTCCTTTTTATGTAATGGGCATGTACTGTACAAGATGATAAAGCTCCAGTGTTCTGTTTAATGTCCTTTTACAAGACCAGCCATTGAGAACATGTGATTAATACTTAACCAGGGAAGTGGTGGAGTGTTGACAGATCGCATTGAAACCTCATAGAACACATGAAAGGTTAAGGGCATTGTGATTCAGGCTGTGTTTTGCTCCGTAACTTGTGCTAAAATTAAAAAAAAAAAATAAAAATCTGTTCTAATGATCTTTTAGCAACTGTTTTAGCGGTTTGCATAAAGGTACATTGTGTAATGTTTTGGTTGGGCGTCCGTCACCTTCTTTGTTTGGATATGTCATTGCTCTGCCTGGAATGTTCCACAGTGTGACATTAAACAGCTCCACCTTGCATTTATTCAATTACAGGTGGTTTTATTGCTCAAAAATACCTAGAAAAACAGACTTTTTCTATTCTTTTCTTTCTGACTGTGAGCGGGGTCACCTCTACACAGATCTGACCTGTAACGTGGTCTGGTTTAGTTTCCATGAAGATAGAAATGTTTAATTTCATACCGTCAAACATTCCTGACATAGAAATAACATCTTCAATGAGAAAAGTATTTGACGGACACTCCACCAGAAAAGTTACACAATGCACCTTTTTAATATTCTGTATACCTTCAAAAGAAACAAAACATATTACTTGTGTAGACATTACATCACTCATCTTGACTTATGTGGATAAGTTTAGATTTATCAGTGTACTATACCAGCATTACTGGTGCTGTATGGATAGAAACGGGTTATAGCTCTGTTTCACCCGTAAATGCTCTTTGTTGTGGTTTGTGACTAATAAAAATGAGTGGAAATCCCGTTTTATTGGTTGACTTTTACAGAAAGGGCTGTCCGTTTCGTAAAATTTTGTTGCCGTAGTAAAGGAAAGCGCTGTACAGTCCCACAGTTGTTATAAAAGAACATTGTGTAACTGTGAGGCCAAACATTTCTAAATGAAGCAGTTTAACATGGATTTTTATGTTTATATTTTTATCCACATCCTGGAAATACTGACAGAGAATCATTTTTTAGAGTTTGGTGTGGTACCAGTCTGTTTTTGTCAGGGAGGAATGACTGTACAAAGGGCGATGGAGACTTCCATTAAAAGGTAGCACCATTTTCTGGGGTTGCCACAGCAAGCAAATCATGTTTTTTTAATTTTTTTTTTTACACCAGATGTCCTCCCCCAATAAAATAGCCACAGAGTGTGACTTTTAATGTGTTTTCTGTTTGAAAGGTTTTAGCAGAGCAAAGCTAAACAAAAACTGTATTTATAAACATACAATTGAAGAAGAAAAAAAATCCTAAAAATCCTTCATGTAAAATTTTGCACCTGCTTGATATCTGTTGCAAAAGCTCGCCAAAGCAGCAGTGTGATTATTATCGTGTCTGCACAGTGAGAGTGAATGCATGTTGACTTTTGGTCGGTGTTTCTAGGTCATTTGTGAAGCTGATGGTGGAAAAGCGGGTGATTAGCTGTTAAAGAGGCCAACAGCCTGACGGCTCTGTTTTGCCATATATAATTAGCATCACTACATCGGCAGCCTGTGGCCATATCTCTGTATGTATCAGGGCTAAAGCTGCAAAGAAGGAGGAACCCAGGGGAAATATTACAACCCCCATTAGTTTGATTATAACCCTCTAGACACAATCAGCTAGTTGTTTTTAGTGTGGTGTATATTAATTTGAAGGGGCATTTACAAGAGCAAAGATGAAAAGAATATGTACAAAACTTGTATTGATTGAGTGTAATGGTAGCAAATCAATGCAGTGACCAGTCAATATCGATGCCTTTAACTGCACTGCAAATGGGGTTATAGGGAATGCAAAAATTGGATTCACCAAATGGAAAAGGATATTTATATCAAGCCCTATTATAAACCTCAAATGTCAGTTTTAATTTTACTTAAAGGTGATATAGTATGTAACTTTTGAGCTGTGACACATCACCTCCATGATTCCAGATATACAAAGTTAAAATCTACTAAATTAAAAGTTAAAGCCCTAAAACCACTCCCCAATGGAGATATGTTTTATGCAATACTGTGTAAGATTAAGAAAGGAAAGGCATTTCCATAGAAACAATAAAGTCAAAGATTTATAGAGATGGAGGATTAGGGTTAGAGGCTCAGAATAAGAATGCATGTGCTTTTATACATTTTTCAGTGCAATAATGACAATGAAAATGAGAAAACATGCAAAGGGTAAGTACTTTGTGCATTTTTAGACTGTAAAGATTTAACAAAAGTTTGATTTCTCTGCTTGCTCCATGTGTAGAACTCATTTCAGAGAGATACACATATCAATCTGACATTAGCCAGGTTAAGATGGATTGACTGTAGGCCCCTCTATTAAAAAGACCGAACAATGATTTTGTTTAAAATTTGATTGAATGCACAGCCCTAAATGCTAACCCAGCCTTACCATATGTTTTGAGCATCTCTGGACAATTTGACTTTAACTTTTCCTTTAACATTGTCAGGTATAATCTTTATGTTGGCCAGTCTACACTTAGTAAGACATTAGTGGTTAAGCCTAGACTAAACCCCCCCAGCTCCCTGGTGCAGCAGACCATGCCTGTCTGGTTTAATTGAAAGCTTGTGTGTGAAAAGGTGATGTGGTTGCTCTAATGTTTTGGCTCGTACCCAGAGGTTGGCACTGAAGTCTTAGCTCAGCACACCTTGAACTGCAAAATCATGAATATTTTAGGTCCCTTTAGAAAACCCAGACAGGCCTATCATTGTACCTGCGTATTATCTGAGGTTTTGGTGGTCTTGAAGGTGAAAAAATGTGGTCCCTCCCTTTTTAACTAAACTGTAAATTTGTGAATGGGAGAAGTAGACCCATCGTTAAAACTAGATCCACCTCTGAGATCTAAACTAGGTCTAAAATCTAAACTTAATTATGACAACTAAAATGTCAACACGATGGACCTCAGTAGTGTTGTGTCCGAGGCACCTGTTCCCCAGCACAGACCCTGGGCAGAGCTGGCAGGGCTTCTGTAAACCAGGCCAGCTGCTCTCACAGTAAATGGGCCTGAATGGACTTTTTGTTCCTCCCAATCACAGCAAACCACTTGAGATAAAATTACAGCCTCTAGTTTTTTCTTTTGTGACACGGGAACTAGAGGTGGAGATTGTTGAAGTCATGGCGTATTTACTTTTTCTATAGGTATATTTCTAGATGCTATTCAGTCTTATCTGAATTACATTAAAAGGATAGATTAGATGAACCTTTAGTATACAGTTATAGTTAGTGTATAGTTTGTCCAACATTTTCTGACACTGGCAAAATATTTATTCTGCTTTATAAGAAAAGAAGAGTCAGAAGACATTCAAAATTTGCAAAATAAAATGATTCAAAATATAATAGACATGAGACGTCACTAGTGCCACGTAATCCTTTCCACTGTCTTTATTTTGTGGTTATTAAATAGGCCCCATATTGCTGTGTTTCAGATTCTAGAGGAAAATAATATTTAATAGAAATGACTGAGGGCAAAACAAAAGACAATCTAAACTGGTGCTTTTTGAGAAACATTACTTAATTTTTTGTTACTTGGTTCCACACTCATTATAACAACATTAATTTCCGTCAGTCGCTCTGGGAGTGTCTGAAGTCCTACAGCACTTTTCGTTTCATTAGCCGTTTCCCCCCACACCCTTTAAGCAGCTGAGGCATTCCACTTCCACACTCACACGGGCAGCCAGCAGGACAGAGGGCCCTTTGAGTGGGACTGAACCAGGCAGGTTAGAGGAGGGAGGGGAATGAAGGGAGTTTGGACCAAGCCTGGCCTTAAGCTATTAAACATACCAGGCATTTTTGGATCAACCGTTGTCCAAAGAAACATGAATATTAGTGTAAGAATAGGACCATATACAGTATAATAATATATGAAGTATGCAGTAGATTATCTGCCTACAACAATATCCCATCACCATGTAGGACACCATGTAGCACAGTAAGAATGCCTATTTTTCCAGGTATTTTTGAGCTATAAAACCACCTGTAATTGAATAAATGTAAAGAAGTTTAATGGACGTTCCAGACAGACCAATGGCATCTCGATAAAAACAAGCAGGTGACTGATCCCCAACCAAAAAGTTACAAGTGCACCTTTAAAAAAGATGCTTTTAATATCCATTTCTTAAACATAAATGATACAGAATTCTTCCTCCCTTGTATAAACTCTGCCCTAAAGCTTTTACTGACAGAAGATGGGCTGGACCTCTGAATTGAGAAGATCTAAGTACACTATGAATGACTCAATATTCATTAAAATTTCCACAGCTCAATCTTTACATCATCTTATTGTTAAAACTTTATTACAAAACCTGCTAAATAGTCTGTGCGGTTATTAAATTATCTTCAAGTATGAACGCTTCTGAGATTGATTATCACTAAACCACACTGAATTAACCACAGTGTGTCTTTTCTTTTGAACTTATCATTAATTTACAAGAATTGGTCTTTTCTTTTCACACGGTCATCCAACAACCTGTGCACCATTTATTCTTGTAACACTGAATTGCTGTTGAAACCGTTTATTGAAGTTACGCTTGAAGTTTGAAATGACTTTTATCCACATATGCCTGTTTCTAAGTTGGCCTCATTCTCACAATAAACCGGTTCATTGATTCAGACTTAATGACTTGAGGCTTAGTTAAACCTGCTACTTGCTTGTACTTGCATTTGAATTCCAGCACATTTTTAATTGAATGAATAACACAAAAACATGCACAAATTTCAGCTTCTATAACTATGAGAGCTATGAGAATTGACTGGACAAAGTGGATATATTTATTATTTATTATTTATATATATTTTGTTGATTTATGTGTGATCATTCCTTTCAAAGGGACACCCCACGTCATTCATTTAGAAAAAGAGGTTCATGAAAAATAACTAATCACCATTTTAAAATATTCTGCCTTAGGTCTTTGCATATATATTTTTTGTTTTTCACTTCAATTGTTGCAACTCTAGGCCTGACTTGGTAAGCTTGAAGTAAACAGTTACAGTTCTACGTGTTTCTAAACGCTGTAAAGTTTGACTTGCTCAACACTATTGTTAAGTCTGGTCTTCAGACAACTAAAAACAACTGTGCACCTTTTTTCAACATTTTTTCAACTACTAGACACTCACCAATACACGTTGAGTAGAAATGATACTTCCTTCTTCCTCTTTTCTCTAAATAGTATAGTCTTTCTGTAGTCATATCTAAACTGACAGATTTGGGGTTTTGCTATACAGACTTTGCTCTTTAAAGATGGCCAAGGACTCTTTTTAATGTTTAATATATTTCAGAATCCAGACATGATATTCATAATTTAACAATCACTGGATTTACAATCATAATCTGTGTTGACGTTTGTGTGTCAAGTAGGTTTTAATGAAATATAATATAATATGCACTGTTGCATGGCTTTATTGGAAAGACAAGTGATAAGCAAAGCCCAATGATGTTGGGGTCAAATAACAATATGTGAAACTTCTGAACTTGATTTGGGTCCTTTTCATGTTGATGATTATGATACCTTAAGGGCCCATATACACTGTTTTTAATCTTTGTTATAATGTTGTTTTCTCAGCAAAAATATACCTGAACAAATCCTGCATATTTAGACTGAGTTCTTGTGGTTATACAGGAAGTACTCCATTGTGCTTCTCCTCCTTCTCCTTACACCTTGACTACAATCATTTTGATAATTTCAGCCTTGGAAATGCCTGTCTCTACTGAACAAAAGATAAAAGGTAGCTGTTACCTTTAAAAATACTGTTTCATGACACCACAAGGTGGAACAGAGTATTTTAGGCTTTGTAGATGTGAACAGACTAATAATAAAGCTTTACTCAAATGTGTGAATGAAACAAAACTTAATTCCAGGTATGTTTTTGATGAGGTAAGAACATTGTAACATGGCTAAAAGCTCTCATCAATTTTTCATAATATAGGACCATTAACCTACTAATATATTTGCAAGCATTTTTGTAGCACAATTCTGTATTGCCAAAATATCCTCTGATTTCTGGAATTCACATATAGTCAGTATATAATTTGCGTCATTATCACCCATACAGTCACTCCTTTTATCCCTTCTCCAGTGAACCCTCTGGTGTGGTGCATTGTCTGTTTATTTGCACATATTGGATGAATTATAAGCCTTTATTGTGTATTTTTCTGCATGTTGGATTACACCAGTCTCTGACCAGCCTGAGCTATTTCCACACTCCATGATTAGTAGGTGCGTTTGGGCGGGACGTCCCGCTTCGAGACCATGTTGCCCATTGACTGGCACTAATTTTAGACTGTTTTGCTTCATTTGAGAGGGAGCAGGCCGGTGGGCCCCTCTCATAACTGTTCGCATGGCATTTAAATCTGGCATAAATACAGATATTACAAGCAAAGTAAGGTCATACAGTAGGTAATACATTGTGTTAGCCTTGCCAATTTATCAACTGCAAACTAAGAATTTCTGTAGGTCATAAAAACTTAAATGCTGTTGTTTCCCCTGTGATCATACCTCTTTTTGACATGTTACACTGTGAAGCTTCTAAACAAAAACGCCCCAATTAAGAAATGATACAAGGCGTCATTTTGTTGTAGTTTATTTTACAGATTTCTTTTTCTTGTTTATTTTTTTTAGTAAATTAATGGTGCACAGTATGTTTCTGGTCAACATCTTGGAAATATTATTGCTGTGCTGGAATATTCCTGTTAAAAAAATAAAAAAAAATCTACCTGGAGACAAACAGGTGACACCATCAGGCCAAGTTAGAGGTCAGATCTGTGAGAGAGTTTTTATTTTATTTTAGGGATAACACAAATAGAAATGCCATACTGTAAAACATTCCAAACAAAGCAAGAACACAGAACAAATAAGCAAGTCGATCACATCAGAAAAGTTGCATAGTACAGACAAAACTGAATTTCTACAACAAGACTGGGCTCTAACAAAGACTAAACCTCACTTATGACATATATTTATTTATATTTATATTTATTTATAGAATTATTATGCCAATGAAAAAATAATGTAATATTTTAAGATGCATGAATGTTGAGTATTACTATTTTTAATGGTATCATTCGTTTATTTCCAAGAACATTCCCACAGTTCAGTATCGCTCTCATTGTTCTTTCTTCGGCTCTTTCTCCTGTTTCCATAGAGACCAGTGCATTCAAAGGGGAATCCAAACAGCCATTAACTTCAGCTAAGCTTTTAACAACATCACACATTGACTTTTTATCCCAAAAAGGTGCTACAAATCTCACTCGGATCCATGCTGACACCATTACAGTTGTGAGAAAAAGCATGTCCTTCACTGTACAAGTTTATATTTATTCAATCATACAAGTTTAATGTAATTTCCAAACATTTTTGTACATGCTGTTCAATATTGTTGGTGACAGGAATGGCATTAGCAAAAAGCCCACAGCATATCAATAGTGATGTAACATTTCTGTTTGGATTTGTTCACTGTACTGCGTCAGTGTTTTTAAAGGTCTAAAAAGGCTTTATTGATTTGATTATTTCCAGCAATTAAAGATGGGAAATCAATAAACCTTCTTTCTTTTAGTTTAGCCAAAAAAATCTGTACCATTGCAAGAGTAGATACTGCGTAGAATATAACCTACATTATCTATGCCGAAGAAATAAAACATTGTTTTCTTAGTTTATAAGGTGAGGTCCTTTTTTCCCTAATTTGGTTGTGACATGATGGAATACCCCACATCTATGAAAGATTTTTATCATTGTTTAATTTTGATTGAATTTTATTGGGATTATAACTTTTGTAAACATAAGAAATAGTTTCAGTCAAGAGTCGATTTGTGAAGAAAAGTGACAGGAAGTTCAGAACACACTGATGGCATCACACTGGGAGAATTCAATCCGAAGGTTATCAACTTTTTTTTTACACTTTTTCTTACTTTAAACATGATTTCAACAAAATAAAGATGTTTTCTAATTTTGTTTTTGTCAGATAATAATTTATGTGTACATAAGAGGAGTTTTCCTAGGTAACACTTTCCAAAAATTTCCAAGTGTGATGTTATAATTTACACTGAGGAAGTAAAAAGCGAGTATCTCTTTGCAAAAATCTTAAATATTATGATTTTAGTGTTTTAGTAAAATGAGTAGTCTAACCTGACATAGGACCTTAGGACATAGGACATTGGTCTTAGCAGATATTTAAGTACAAAATCAATTTGCTATTACCACCATTTTCTATTTGAATTTGATATTCATTTTTCTAGCCTGGATGTGACTGCTGATGTTGTAATTATGATTCAGACAATTCAACAATCAAATTGTAATATACTGATCAAAGCTTTTCATTATATCTTGCGTTATAAAGTCTCTAGTGCATCTGATGGCATTGATTGTCAGTCAGTACATTTGCAGCACATCTGTCCCAGTTTTTCATCTGTGTGGATTAGGATTAAAGCATCATCTTTGCTTTGTCATCCACTGGACCGAGCACATATTAAACTGCTCTGAACACCGCTCTCTTTTGTGGATCGAGGAAGGAAACAGGCTCGATGGTGATGGATTATTTTCCCGAAAAAGCCATCAGGAAATTTATGTTTAAAGTACACATCCTTCTATATGTCCTTGAGAGCTAAATCTAGATTCACCTATAGCAGATTGTGTGGAAAGGTACTTGAATCACCTGAAGAGGTAACATATAAATCATAACAATGTTTATTTAGTGATTATAACAAATACAAGTGGCTATCAGTTTTAATTATCTGGAAAATAAAATCAATATCTTAATCAAAACAAAAAAGGCAAAATCATGAACTAAAAGACCCAGTCATATCACTATTAGTAAAAAAAAAAAAAACAATATAATTGACACTTTACATAGTATTACATTGCAAGCAACCTAGACAAAGAAATATGGACACAAGCAGAAAAGTTGCACAGTGAACCTTTTCTTGAAAATCACACACACACAGTGGCTTTAGCAGCTGTCCGGATCAGACCTTATGTAACAGCATTTGTTTGTATTTATTCCAAGCCATTTTTAATCTGTGTCCCATCATGTGTGGCAGAGGGCATATACTCTAACACTGGGGCTTTAAGAAATTACCCCCATTTGTTAATTCACACAGATAATCATAAGCTTCTCTATAGGATTGAATGTTCATATAGCTTACTAATATCGCCTACAGTTTCTTTAAATGAATGTTGACATCATATCCACAAGTTTCCATATATGGAGCTGGCATAAAACAAATCTGTCAGTGTCTTGTGCTGCAAAATGAATGCTCTGGTATGTAAATGTGATGGCCGTGACCATAGAGGAGCCCCTCTCTATGAAGTGGTGTGTGTTTGTGGAGGGATGACCTTGTGAAAAGCCTGTTTCCGCTCTGACGATGATGAATGGGTGAATTTTCCGGACTAACCTGCCTCAACACTTCCTCCAGCAAAGATTATTGGACAGACTCTCTTTTGTCACCAGTGGACGGTTTCTATACTAGCCACTAGTTTGCACTGTTGACACTAGTAAACAAGCAAAGATCTGAGGAAAGATTCCCCTTTTTCCAACAAAATGAATTATATGTTTATTTTTATTTTTTTTATAACCATTTTAAAATATAATGTTTTTTCTTATTTCTCCATATTTAGTAACTGCTACCTGCTTATTTTGAGAAGGTATTTCTCATTCTGATTGGTCAGTTCTTTCTGTCACTGTGTATAATGGAGTTTGACCTATAAAAGGAGAAGCAGAATCTGATCACTTTGGTTTAGGTTTGTATTGTCATATTGGCCGTCCATTACAGAATCTGAATTTCTACAGTATGTTATTGGATTTTAAAGGATTGTTAAATTATGCATTTTGTTTTTTCACTTCAAAATATTGAATTTGAAATGTTTCTAGAGTAGATTTTAGATCACATTACCGCATACTATGAAAAGCTTAAAAATTATTTTTCACATCAGCCTAAACCCTTTCGGTCATGATCTATGAGTTTATAGTCTATATTTTTTTTTTGTTTGGTGGTGCTGATGACCGAATAAACTAATAGTACTACTATTACACATTTGTATCTTCTAGTTTTCTGTATTTCTTGCAGCAAAAATCATTATTTTTTCTTTCTTTAGTACCAGTGGGCCTTTCTGCTGGACTTCCCCACAGTCTGTTTGCTTAACTCTGCACTCTGCTCCTCAGGCTCAGTCCATCACAGCTCATCTCCCCTGTTTGTTTGAGTCCATTGTGAACAGCCTTTAATGGTTGTCACACTATCTCTCCCTCCCTCTCCCAAAGCGCTGCAGGGGAATCCTCGCGTTTTCCTGTTTTGAACCAGTCCCACTGCATTCATGTGCAGCACATATGCGCTGTCTATTGGGAAATTACAGGAAAATAAGAACTTAGAAATTTGAGATAGAAATGATCCCAGCTACAACTGAAATTTTGTTTAGTTTGAGTTAATGGTGCAATTTTTCTGGTGGAGGGATCGTTGAATGCTTTTCTCCATAGAAATGTTATTTGTAAACGTTTCACAATGTGGTATTAATCCTTTCTATCTTCATGGAGAAACCAGACCAAGTTACAGGTCAGATCTATGGCGTGGCTACCCAGCTCTATGGCGTGGCTACCCAGTCAGGTATTTTGGAGAAATAAAACTACCTGTAATTGAATAAATGTGAGGTAGAGGTGATTAATATCATACTGTGGAACATTCCAGGCAAAGTAATAACATCTCCATTGAGATAAGCAGAAAAGTTACACAATGCACCTTTAAATATGATTTTGAATTTAAATTAAATTGTTTAAAGTTAATTGCCCTGGATTTTTCAGCAGTCCTATATGAATTTGAAGACAGGTTGTGAGTTAAATTACTATAGATCTTTTGGAAAGCAGTTTATGGCGATACATACCAATACTTGTTTAATCTTTTATTTAAACATACTTTTCTGAATGTCATTATTGGAGATGAATACTGTGCTCTTATTCCCCTGTGAGAAAACATCATTATTTTGTTGAAATTATGATTAACGTGTTAGAAAAATTGTACCAAGCTTTCACCCTAGTGTGATCGTCAGTGTGAAATTCTCTAAAATAAAACTCTGCTTCCTGTAATTTTCAACATATTTTTCAACTTTTCTTCACAAATTGCTTCTTTTGTTGTGTAAAACTATAATTTATATTTACAACACGTACTATCCCACCAAATTAAGTCAAAATTAGAGAATCATTAAAACCGATATGTGGTTTTGTTTGTTTAGTGGTTTAGTCCACATCTGCTCTGACGACATCCACGATAAGGATCTCAATGACGTTTGCCGTGACTCAGGTCTTTGACAGTGATTACAGGATACGCTCCTCTGAGACCTCTTCCTTTAAATGTCTGCAGTCCCACAGACACAAGGGTAACTTATATTTTGAGACCAGTTACACTTGTTTTGTGTCACATGTTTATAACCTGCTAGCGGCCAAACTGTCTCAATAACAGCTGTGGTGGCTGATTCCTGGTGTCTGGATCCTCCACTGTATTAGTCACTCAATGTAAAGACGGCAGACAGGAGTTTATCTTATCTTGTTCTTTTTCTCAGTACATATTTTATGTAGGCTGATAGGAGGTGCATGTTTAGTTTTGGTTTTATTTACTGTAATACGTAACACACTTGTATGTATCAGTGTAGCAAGTAAGTATGAAACTCAGATAAACTGACAGATTTTGAGTTCACATTTTAGTGATGTTCTTTAATGAAAAACAAACACAAAAAAAAAACACATATACCTTCATGTTTCCATGGAAATGTCATTGCTCGGCTTAGAATGTTCCACAGTATGAACAGAAAAACTTAAACAACAGACATTTTGACTGTGAGCGGAGTTGTCTCTCCACAGATCTGCCCTGTAACTTGGTTGGTTTGGTCTCCAGAAACATGGAAAGGTTTAATGCCATACTTTGAAACATTCCAGACAAAGCAATAGCATCTCAATGAAGAAAAGCACTTGACGCACCCTCCACCCGAAAAGTTACACAATGCACCTTTAATTATTTGTCACCTGTTTTTCATCCATAAGCAATATTTTAAATTATGAAACATTAACGACCAATGCAAGTATTCAAATTGGAATAATGCATGATAAACTATAAATATATATGAACTCCAATTTTTGTATTTTTAGTAAGCCATAAGTAGTAATGTTGCTCTACTCATGATTATAGTTCATGCTTTTAAAGGATTTATTAAAATAATGCCTCAGGCAAAAATGTTTTCATCTAATATTATACTCAATTTATCTGGTGTAAGTGCAGAAAAAATAGTAGACACTCTTTTTCTAAAGTTGTCTTCGCCCTGACTGGTATTATCATACAGAGATTTGTACATACTTGAGATCTGAGTCATCTGTGGTGTCATTAAAACAGGATTTAATATAAAGACTGTGCTCTTAAGTCTTGTACCTACTTGGTTTACTCTTTAAAACTTACTATTCACTGGAAATTAATGATACTTCCTATGTTTAGTTTACCCTGTAGTTTACTATTGTCTGCTTATTTTCCACAGAAGCCTCTTACAATGATGCATCTGGGTCCTACACGTTTGAGCTGGACCAGACCGAGGACCAAACCCTGGACTCGTTCAGTGGAGACACTCAGTCCAACGGCTCCCTGGAATCTGCTCTGTCGGTAAGCACATTTTATACACAATTGAAAATAAATTTATTTTTTGTATGTTTATTGGTTTGATAGAATGAACTTGATAGAATGAAAATGCATGGCACACTCAGATGGTTGATGTCCAAATCTTTCTTTTATTTTATTTTTAAAAATGAAAAAAAAAGTTTTGGACAGCGGCCATGTGAGTCTGCTATCAGTTTTATTTTTTTCCTATTTGAAGTTGCTGCTCCTTGCATTTCCACCTCTTTGAGAACTTCAGTGTGTGTTTTCTGTTTCAATTGATATAATTAACTACTAGGGATGCAGTGATGCAGTACTGGTATTGGTTATCTGCACTGATATTGAGCATTTTGGTGGATTAGAAATGGATTTCCAAGACACTGATTCAGCCGATATCCATTTTTGATCTAAAAATAGGCGTAAAAACACGATTTACAATGTTTGCCGAAAACATCTCATCATATTAAACTATTTTTACAAAGCTCTTCTGTATCTACTTAAAATGATAAGTACCATATGCTGAATAAATTATGTTGTCAGTTTCTGCCCTCATATCAGTTGACATCAGGGATCAGCAGATACTTAAAGCTGCACATCTGTATCTGAACAGAAAAAGTCGGATCCCTATCTTTGATCATCTAAACTGTAAACATATGATATTATTCACAACTGTTGCCCTCACAAGTCATTTTTAACATTATTACAAGGCTATTATTGTACCATGATTAATGAGTTTGCCTCAAGTAAAATACCAAGTCATAACAATGTAGGTAATGGAATCTTCAACTCCCACAAACTTTTAATCAAATCTAAACACAACAACAGTGATGTACAGCAGGAGGGTAGGGGTGAAAATCACATGGGGTAAATTATACTTTTTAAAGTTGTGCTTCGTGCTGTTGAAGTTTAACTCTGTATTTACAACAAAAGTGATTTGCACGCCTACTGAGAAATCCAGAAATCCAATCAAGAGTTGCCAAGGAATGGAGATAAAGCAGAAGACGCTGACTCAGTAGGTAAAGTGGTTTTCTGAAATGGAAAAATGGCAGGTTGAGTCCGGTCTTGGACATTTCATGTTGGCACTTTGGCAGCCAGTCAGTTTTTAAATAAAATAATACAATGTTAGGTAGTTCCTTATATCTCATACAGTTAACAGCGTCTTTATTTTGTACCGATGTTAACTGTAGTACTTTGTTCACTCAGCCTCCACCTACATTCTCGTATAATCCCTCATCTTAAACTTTTGCTTTTATTGTCTATCTTTGCTGCAGGTTGACTTGGATCAGGAAAAAGGGCTGGAAATGCGGAAGTGGGTTTTGTCGGGAATTCTGTCCAGTGAGGAGACATACCTCAGCCACCTGGAGGCACTTTTAATAGTATGTCTACATCTGTAAAATATTATTCTTCTCACTGTAGAAAGTTTGCGATAAAATCGCACTTTTTGTTTGGTTTGACATGACAACACCTTTTGCTGTTATATCCAGTGTAACATAAAGCAGCTTTCCTCATTATGATTCTCCTTTAACTGCATGTTTGTAGCCGATGAAGCCCCTGAGAGCAGCGGCCACCACGTCTCAGCCGATGCTCACGGTTCAACAGATCGAGACCATCTTTTTCAAAGTCCCAGAGCTTTACGAGATCCACAAAGAGTTTTATGACGCACTACTGCCCCGAGTCCAAGACTGGAGCCAAAACCAGTGTGTGGGAGACCTCTTTCAGAAACTGGTATATTTCAACATAGTATTATTCTTTTAAAAATAAACTGTAGCATATTGTTATTATTATAAACAAAAAGACACATGTATACTGCAGGTTCAGAATAGTTGCTTATATGCGATGGAGGTTGTTGGTAAATCTCTGTTTCTATGGGCCAAAAGCAGACAGTGGCATTTACAGAATTAAACTTAAACTAACCACTTCTTTCATTCAGTGTGGGCTGTTCAACCACATATGTTTTTCTAGGGCACGCTGTATATAATATATTTTTATCTCCTCTCCAAATAGCATCTTGGTTGATCAAACAGACCTCTGGCATTAGGTCATACTGTTGATTAGCAGGTAATTACCAGGTTCTTAAATGCCATGGCTGTATCATTAATATCATGTTGGCTGGTTGCTGCAGTGAATATGTGAGGAGACTGCCTGGAGTCATGTCCCGCTCAGATAAAAGCCCAGCGCACCACACGAAGTGCAGTAAAAGAGGAACAACCTCTGCTGAATCGGAGTGAACTCAGACTCTCAAAGGAACCTGTGTAGAAAAAGCAGTGTTCAAAAAGCATCTAAGAGGCTGTGGCAATGATGTAACATAACTAGAAAACAACTGATATTTTAAAGCACTTTTTGACACTTTGAAAGTAAATTATAATTTTAGTTTTTCACATATTAGCTGAAACGTTTAAAGTCTGAATGAATTGAAAGAACTGACCCCTTTTGTTGCTCAAGTTACATGATTAAAGTGAGATACATGCTCACTCTGGAAATCGTTTGTTCCACATTCCAAATGGCTAAACAATGCATTTCTATAAACTGAATTACTGCTGTATTAAAATAATGATTATTATGTATCATTTCCTTTTGGATAAATAAAGTATATATCTATCTAATGTTTGTAATGGGTTTCAGTCACAGAATAAAGTAATTATTTTTTTCCCTTTTTCTGCAACATTTCCAACATGACCCAGAATTAGACTAGTATTATTAGCTTCTGCTACTTACTCATTTACATACTTACATACTTGAAAGGCTTGAGATCAAAGAAAGAAAACATGCTTGGTAGCCATTACGTAACCCTTTTTATTGACAATGTAGCCTTAAAGCATTTTACAGCCGCAAACAAGCTCTAAATCTACATTAGATCTTTTAACTATATAAACTGATGCTTAACTTTAGCTTTTAAAATTTTCAATCCTAACATTCTGTCCTTTTCCTGCAGGCCAGTCAGCTTGGAGTGTACAGGGCCTTTGTGGATAACTATAAAGTCGCTGTGGAGACTGCAGACAAGTGCTGCCAGGCAAACGCCCAGTTCGCCCAGATATCCGAGGTATGAACCTTCCTCTCACATAAGAGAGTGTCCCAACAGTGGTGACAGGCAGAACAAAAGAGCTTACAGACTTTTCCAACACTATTAATTGTGCTAATGCATTTTTCTCATTATGGCTTTGCTTTATTTTTGGCAGAGTCTGAAGGTAAAAAGCACAAAGGACTGCAAAGATCAGTCAGCTAAATATTCACTTGAAAGTAAGTAGTGCCAAAACGGAATGTTTTAGTGTGTTACTGAATGTCCCTCCCACTCTTGACCTTCTTTCATGCTTATTCAATCCTGTGGGTAAAAAATAATATTATAATTATTCTGTCATTTTATTTATGTGTGTTATAAACTGGATAAGTGAGAATCAATAATAAATCAGTATGCATGTAAAAATAAACATTGTATGACATATTTACTTGTGTGAGGTGTTTTAAACCATATCTTTCCCCACAGCTCTCCTTTACAAACCTGTCGACAGAGTAACACGCAGTACACTCGTTCTACATGTAAGTCGCAAACTTTATTGGTGCATTGTGTAACTTTTATGGTGGAGAGTCCGTCAGATGCTTTTCTCCAAGGAGATGTTATTGCTTTGTCTGGAATGTTTCACAGTATGGTATTAAACCTTTCAGTGCAAAAAAGCTCAAGATATAAACCCTTAAATCTATCAGAAAATGACTTAAAATTAGTGAAATTATCTTGCTGCATGGCCAGATCATTTTACTTGACAAGTTATCTTAAAATAAACTGCCTCTAGACTAGAATTAAGCAGTCTCAGAACTAGTAAGTAGATAATAAATGTGAAAACAAGATGAACAACCTGATATAAATTTTCAAATCTTGGCCAGATCAGAGAAATTTACATTGTTCTATTTTCATTGAGAGCAAACTAGACCAAATTACAGGTCAGATCTGTGGAGAGGCAACCCCGCTCACAGTCATAATTAATGTTTTCCATTGTATTTGAGCTATGAAACCACCAATAATTTAATACATATAATGTAGAATAGTTTAATGTCATACTGTGGAATATCCCAGAGCACGAACATATCCATAGAATCAAGCAGGTGACTGACCCCCAACCAATAAGTTACGTAGTGCACCTTTCAGATCTTATCTATTAATCCTTCTATTTCCCACTAAGTAAATTTTGCAACTTTTTCTCCTAGGACCTCCTGAAGCACACACCCTCGTCCCACCCGGACCGCCCTCTGCTTCAGGACGCTCTACGAATCTCACAAAACTTTCTGTCAAGCGTCAACGAAGAGATCACGCCGCGCCGCCAGTCCATGACCATCAAGAAGGGAGAGGTTGGTGCACCACATGAATCTTGTATAGATAATTCAATCAACCAATGACAAATTTGGTTAAAGTAAGAGAATCGCCCAAAACATGCAGTGTCTACCCAGTGACCTGATATACAAGTGTAAGACAAATCTAAGATCCCTTGTTTGTTTCTTAGTGTTTTAATGAATTATCAATGCAGTTTCAATGTGTAACTTGTGATCCTAATTAGTCACAACTGAGCCACATGACAGCTATGATGCCGTAAATGGTTCCAGATTTACCTGAAGTTATAACTAAGGTATTGTGAAATCTTGGACTTTGCTTTGAGGCCCTTCACATTTTTATTTACTTAAGGCGTTTTTATTGTTCAAATGTGGTATTTCCTCATTATTTACCTAACTTTTATTTCTTTTTCTGTAAGCACAGCCTATACTTAATGTACAAATGAAAAATTACTAATATGATGATTTTGCCCTAGTACCAGAACAGTCTTCATATATTTACACTGGTTCACTTAAAAGCTCATTTAGTTTGACGCAGTCTTGATTTTCAGACAACGTTTTTATAATTTACCTCTTGCACTGACTGTAAATGTGCGGAGGTGTTTTGGTAATAAAATTATTCAGGTTGCTTGTGACTCACCACTGCCTGGCTTAGATCCTGAAGGAAGTCTAACAATAAGGAAACTCAGGACAAAGCAAATCCTCCCATCCTCTCTCAATGCAGCCCCCGTTACTTCCCCGAAATGGCCCGCAGTGAAACTTATCAAATATCTGTCATACTATTTTAATGGGTGTGTTCCTAATAGTTTTGGACCCTCAGGAAAGTTCCAGCTCACACTGATTATATGGTGATTTATTGTTCCTTGGAAGTGTTCGCTGCTAAAAGGAGGATGTTAAAACAAAGACATTGATGGACAACATGGGAGAGAATGTTAAAATTGGGGAATGAAGGGGGAAAAAAGAAAAATCATGCAAGATGAAATGACCTTGTCCTCAATCCAGAGGAAATTGCTAATTCCCATTTATAACCCAGCCAAAGTAAGATTGGTATAACTGGGCTAATAAGGTTAAAATCGGCAGTGGCTTCTTAAATCAGGCAAAACATAGATAAACAAAAAGCATTACTGGTGGATTTGTAGCTTTTGTTGCTAAATCTTACACCCAGCAGCATAATTTTCAAATTATGTTTCCCACACAACTATAATTTTTCCCCTGGATGATGTCCTCATATTTGTTTGTATATTTAGACTCCCACGTGACATTAAACCAAAGCAAGTTTGACATTATTTTGTCTGCAATATAACATACAAACAAAGACAAACAAAACAAGAAAGTTTGTTTTCACCTGTGGTTGTTGCTATTTATATTAATGTCCCTATAATTAAAACAAAAAAAGTGTACAATTACTAAATGTTCTTTGGTGGGTGTGCCATTTTCTATTGAACCGCCCTAGCAACGAATCACAATTAAATAGGTTATAATCGGCTGTAATTTACTTTTTTTTTTTTTTAAGGAGAGCTTTTTGTCGTATGGGCAGAGTCAACAAGACAGATCAGATGTAACACTACAGTGGATACTGCAAAAAACTTGGTCAAAATTTAAGACACTTAAATATATCAGAAAATGACTTTAAAGAAGTGAAATTATCTGTTGATGCAGCAAGATAATTTCACTTCACATGTTTCACTTCACATGTTAACTACCTTTAGACTAGAATTAAGCAGTCTTAGAATAAATAATTAATCTAAAAACAAGATGAATAACCTGATAAAAGTTTTAAAATCTTGGCCACATCAGAGAAATTTGCAATAACAGCTGCTGTGGCACTTGTGACTATCTCTAAACAGAAGCAAAAGGCTCATTCTAATTCATTTCCATATTAACATTGACAAAACTGGACTGGAAAATAATAAATAATATCAATATAAGTTCTGTGAACATGACAAACGTTTGCAGGTCCCGTTCTGTTTACATGCTTGACAAGGTTTCACAATGAAAACATGGCCTCAGGTAGGATGTTACAGTAGACAAGCACAGGAATGTCCTCTCTACAATTCTATCCCACCTATCTCATGTCTGTACAAACTACAGCGGCCTAGGGGTCAAAGGTCAAATGGAAACCGGGAAGCAGCAGGAAGAGAGTGTGGCTCTGGTCGGTCAATGTCAGGTTAGAGTGACCAGAGATTGTAGCATGAAAACAAACGGCTGGACTGATAAAACTGGCAGCTGCAAGAAATCACTGTTATTGTGTTGATAGCAATGGGTTGAAGAGGATACAGTGACTCCCAAATTCATGGGTTAAGAAGACTTGGGGACAAAAGTAACTGAATATTGCGTTATTATTCCGATATAATAAAATCAGAATGTTATAATGGGCATTCAGCCGTCACCATAACAGAGAACAGGGAAATAGAGAATTGGAAAATATTTTAGCTAGTTAATAATTGAACAAAACCATATATTATAAGTTGCATTTTGTTGTATTCCAGCACAGGCAGCTGCTGAGGGACCGGTTCATGGTGGAGCTGGTGGAGGGTTCTCGGAAGCTTCGTCATGTGTTCCTGTTCACTGACCTCCTGCTCTGCACCAAACTGAAGAAGCAGGCCTTGGGGTGAGTCATGTGATCGATTGAGCAATCACAGAGAGGTGTTTACACACAGGGGGTCATAGGTCACACGAGACTTTGAGAATTTAATCAGTTCACCTTTACCTTTTATAAAAACAACGTCACACATTGCATAGGGAATTACTACTACTATATTCAAGCCATGTGCACAGTGTCAGTAGTAGTGTCGTAGTAGTGGAAGTGTTTGTTGCTAAAGGAAGGATGTTAAAACAAAGACAGTGGACGCCAGTGTGGGAGACAATGCTTTAGTTTGATGTTTAAATTCTACAGAAAAAAATTACTTTCTTTTTTTAGTTTTGTGGGGTGTGGGAAGGCTATGTTTGTTATTTTGTTATGTGAAATATTCAATTTGGAGAAAAAAATAAATAAAAATCATGCATGATCAAATGACCTTGTCCTGAATCCAGAAGAAATTGTTCAATCCCATTGTAACTCAAGAAAAGCAAAGAAATATCTACAGTGGCTTCTTAAAATAAACTGAGCATGATTTTAAAATAAGAGGATTCCAACACAACTATAATTTTCCCCTCGGTGATGTCCTCATATATATAGACTTCCTATATCTGATTGGAAGACTAATATAATTAAAATAGCTATTTCAGTGGCTGCAATTAGCTAATCACATAGATATTATCCTCTCTCCATGTGGTCTCATTCTATAAAACATGATAACCAAGTTTAGATTTTTAGTAGTTCTTAAAGGCTTATGCAGTCTTTGAAACATTTTGCATTGACTTTTTCAAAATGAGAAATCTAATTGCAATTATAGTTCATGGTCGGAGATGTGTCAGTGGTGTTGACGATCTGCTCAGTATTTTTCCTCATTCTTTACCCAGGAAGGGGCAGCAGTACGATTGTAAGTGGTACATCCCATTGGCCGACCTCACATTTCAGAACCTGGAGGACTGCGAGTCAACACCCATCCCTTTGGTCCAGGACGAGGAAATAGACGCCATGAAAATCAAAATCTCCCAAATCAAGAATGACATCCAGCGAGAAAAGGTAACACAACAACAGAAACAGGAACTCAAAACGCCATGTGACACTGTGTGAGGTGGATGTTTGTCTAGACACCATCTGAGTAACCCTGGCCAGAAATGGAAAGAGTTACTGAAATATCTATGTGATTGTTTTGGGAAAATGCTATTCTATTGTGATACTACTTAGATTACTATTTAGCCCCTGACCAGTTAAATGGGACATATTCATATGTTTCCAGCTCTGGAAAAGACTCAGTTCCTTTTATAATCCATTCATTTATAGCACTAAAGGATTTATGCATTAAATTACACCTGATTTCATTATTAAAATCAGATTACAGATCTACATATGTACAAATTGCACTGTGTGACTTCCTGGTTGTGGATCTGTCACCTGCTTGTTTTTATGGATACGTCATTGCTCTGCTCTGCTTGATCTTGAATACTTCTACCTTACATTTAGGTGTTTTTATAGCTATAGGCTTTCTGACTGAGAGCAGTGTTGCCTCTACAGATCTGAACTAAAACTTGTTCTGGTTTGGTCTTCATTAAGATGGGCAATTGCAAGTTTATTTGTATGTCACAATTTGTACACAAAGTAATTCAAAGTGCTTTACAGAATAAAAAATGCATTAAAATCACAATACAAACAAATCAAAACATAAATAATCATCATAAAATTTAAAAAAGAGAGAAAAAGAGACATTAAAGTATTTAAAAAAGAGAGAGAAAGAGACATTAGATGAAATAGAGAGTGTAGAATAAAAACCTTTCAATCATATGCACAGTTAAAAAGGACCGTTTTGTGCCTGGATTTAAACAGCGTCAAAGTAGAGGCCTGTTTTACATGTTCAGGAAAACTGCGCTAGGTTAAAAAAGTTTAATACCACACTGTGAAACATTCCAGACAAAGCAATAACATCTCTATGGAGAAAAGCATTTGATGGACCCTCCACCACAAAAGTTTCACAATACCGCTTTAAGAACTATAGCCAACTAGAACTATAGCTAACTATATTTAACCTTTACTACTGTTTTGATTGCAGAGAACAACAAAAGCCCCCAAAGTGATGGAACGATTGAGGAAGAAGCTGTCAGAGCAGGAGTCCATGCTGCTGCTCATGTCCCCCAACATGGCGTTCAGAGTGGCCAACAGGAACGGCAAGGTCCCTGATGTTTTCAATTTTATATATATTTATCGTTATAATAATACAGTATATCAACTCAAGATGAACTTTAGTTGAGCTTTGCATTTCAATGATTATGAAAGCGGTTTACAGTAGTTGGGTATTTGTCCCAGCAGTGGTTCGTGCCTCTACCGCCATCTGCTGGTTATAATAACAACTTACTCACCAAAACATTTTTATTGTCTTTTCAGGGTTTCACATTTCTCATCTCTTCTGATTATGAGCGAGCCGAGTGGAGAGAAATCATTCGAGAACAACAGAAAAAATGTGGGTGAATCTGTAAATATATTTCTCATAATCTGATGAAGGTTTGAACTAAAATTTGACTATTGTGTCCTGTAGGTTTCAAAAGTTTCTCTCTAACTTCTCTGGAGCTGCAAATGCTCACTAACTCCTGCGTTAAACTCCAGACGGTGCACACGATACCAATGACGATGAGCAAAGAAGGTACATTTTGATCTTTATCCAGCATAATTATATAACTATAAACTATAATATATATTTTCTTACTTCTTATTTAAAGATGATGAGTCTTCCGGTTTATATGGCTTCCTAAATGTCATCGTCCATTCGGCATCGGGCCTCAAACAGAGTCTAAGTAAGTCATATTTTTTACATTATTACATTTTATTCATTACATTTTAGTACAATGCATATGTGCTTCCATAGCAAATCAGTTCTATCATCAAGGTTAAGCTACAATAAACACCAAATAAATGCCAATACTCATCTTTTGAAATGTTATCCAAACAGTTATCTCTGTGTACAAAATATAACCAACTGAGAGTTTCATAAATCCACTGCAAATTATGAAAAAAGACAAGGGTTTATTGGATTAGGGAATACAAAAATAAATAAATATTGTACTCATAATAAACCAGCACCAATTAAAGGATGATAAATAGTTTGTTCTTTGTGGTTCAGACGTCAAACATTCGTCCAGATGCCCTTAGCAGTTCAGCGTGAAGTTGTATTGTTAATCGTATCCCTGGTAATGTAAACAGGTGGCATGTGTTTTAGCCTCTCTCTGTTTGTTTCTCTCTCTGTCTCTTCTTTCTCTCTTTCTCTATCTGTCCCTCTGTCCCTCTCTCTGTCGTCATCTGGGAGGGCAGCTGCTGCAGAGGGATTAGCCGGGAACACTGCGTACAAGCCACCTCAAATATGTCTTATCCAGTTCACCACACACTGGAAGCTTACGGTTTCACTTTCTGCCAGACTAACAATGGCATCATTCAATACTAGACTTGGACTGTGCTGTGGGTGTGTTAAATTGAAAGGGGAAAGGACACTACGAGCACATGAAAAACTACTCTTTAATGCAAGTGTTCAGTGGATCATAAGAAAGAATAACCTCTACATCGTCTTGTCATTAAAAATGTATTAGCCACGTCACGCTTAGATCATCTGTGGTCTATTCCATCCTCAATGAAGAGTAAGAAGGGCATCTGACTTAAAATATTATCCCAAATAATAATAATATCCCAAATATGTGAGTGGGGGGAAGCTGATATAAAAATTACAACAATGTCTGATGTTCATCCTTTGTTGTAGACCTGTACTGCTCTCTGGAGGTGGATTCATTTGGATATTTCGTGAACAAGGCCAAGACACGAGTGCACCGGGACTCAACTGAGCCAAACTGGAACGAGGTGCACTTCATTATACTACTGTTTGTTTCTTTCTTTTATTTGTACTTGTAGTAAAAACAATATTAAATCTAACAGAATAATGAAATCCATACTTATGTACATACCAACATGCACACAAAATAATGATCAATAATAAATAAAATAAATAAGACTTAATAATAATCTTTTTTTTTTCTTGTAGGAGTTTGAGATTGAACTGGAAGGTTCCCAGACTCTGAGGCTCCTCTGTTACGAGAAATGTGGCTCTAAATCGAAACTGGCCAAAGAAGATGCAGAACTTACAGAGAGAATCATCGCCAAAGGTCAAATCAAGGTAGGTTTGTCTACAAGGCAAAGCAACTCCAAAATGATCTACAAAGTGGTAATGCTTCTTTAAACCAGATTCACACCTGGTTTTTAAAAATCTTGAACGTCCCTCCTGACCACAAAAGTGTGAGGAGAGGCAGACACCCGGGATTTACTGAACCGTAGTTACATTTGTATCTTTCATTTTAGTTGGATTGCACAGAATCGTTCACTTGTCTTCTAAAATAAAACACAATTTTTAGACGTTATCATGTAGTCAATAGATAAGTTGCATTGTACGGGAGATAAATTGCCTTTAATCCGTTGATTAAATGCACATATAACCAAATATAAACCAAAATAACATTAATATCAAAGGCAAATCTGCCCAGATGTTTAAGGAAGCTGAGATGTAACCTTGATGGTGAAAGTTGGTAATAAATAATAATATAGGAAATTGCATTGCTCATCTTTAAAGTATTCTCAGATTAACCTTTAAAAGCTGCTGAACAATGCCATTATCTGCTATGGAGTTTTTAGTTAATCCTGGCCTGTAGCATGTTTTTGTCAAAGCTGATAAAGTTTCTGTGGGTCCAGATTGAGGTCTCACCTTCATCTTGTGACAGAGCAGGATTAGGACCTGGACTTGGACTAAAAGTGGCCCTTGGCATTGGCCCCAAACCGTGACACATTCCAGATCTGCTTTGATCCGGAGTGAAGAGATTTCCCAGGTGGCAGAGAGCGAAAAGCTGTAGAGAGCATCCAATAGTTTTTTTTTCAATAATGGGCATATTCTGCAATATTTTATTCATTTTTTTATGCATCCTCACAGAAATATATTGGAAGTTTTATTTTATCTATATTTTAGTAATCCTGCTTATTTAGTCCATTTCACTCTTCAGAATTAAAAAAAACAAAAAACATGTTTGTAGCCTTATACATGTACAATTTTTGAGTCTTCTTATACAAAAAATTTACTTCAAAAATGCATAATGGGTAATAACCTTCTGTATTTTAGTCAGTAGTTGCTATGGAAAAGGTTTCTTTTCTATATAACCTGTATTAACAAACGCTAAATGTGAATAAAGGTGATCAATATAGGCCCAAGTAAACATAAGGAATACCATAGTATATTTTTAGGCACAGTTTCTAACCCAGTAGTCTCACTTGGCCTTGGATGACTCTTCGTTTAAATCACGGGCTGCTCCTCCTCGTCTCCTGGCTGCAGATAGTGACAAGTGTGAGCACATTGCAAAGAGGGTAGGAGGGGATTCACCGCTTAATCCTAAAATCCATTTGAGACACAACGGACAACATGGTCCACCGGCTTTGTTCTGCCTTCAATGAACGCTGAATTTATTTGAAGTTCAAAAATGGAAATATGCAACACGGATACTGGACATTTTTAAATGTTTTTGGAAGAAAGACATTTGTTTTTTTAATTTATATTGATTATTATTTCATCGGTAGCTTTTTTGAAAATGGATCTAAGTTCAGCTTTTCAGAAGCTATAAAGGAGCATTGGTTAGTTGTAGATTGGTAAAGCTGAATTGTGAATAAAAACAAGATGAAGATTTTAAGGATGAGTGATTTTGGTCCAGATATTGAGGACAGTATGGACCAGGCCAGTATTGATCAGACCCGTATGGACTATTCCCCTATGGACCAAGTCAATATGGACCCGACCAATATGGATCAAGCCAGAATGGACCGGACCAGAATGGACCGGGCCAGTATGGACCGGGCCAGTATGGACCAGGCCGATGGAGTGTTGGAGCTGGAGAGGGACTTGATACAGAGAAAAAGCCTAAATACAGGAGCTCGGTTGTGGGATAGAGTTAGAGGGACTCTCCTTAGACCGAAGGTAAAGAGAGGAGCTGTCTGTGCATCAGTGCACTGTTACTACATCAGATACAATATAGATTACACAGGATATCTTTTGGGAACTTCATTTATGACAAATTACTGAGTATCTCCACTGAAGAGTATATTGTTAGAGTAAACTTTAAATATATTTAAAGTTAGAATCATTGCTGTAATTTAAATGGTAAATAAAAGTACCATAATGTAATTGGGGTCAAGCGCTCAGCTTTTTATTGTTTTGGAGTTCTTAAAGTGGTTTTCCTCTGAACAAAGAATTATCTGAGTGGGATTACATGTTTTCTTAGGTAAAACAACATCTGCC
The DNA here is from genome assembly GCA_000787155.1 of Scartelaos histophorus. NCBI lineage: Eukaryota > Metazoa > Chordata > Actinopteri > Gobiiformes > Gobiidae > Scartelaos > Scartelaos histophorus. Next base: position 35,776 of record KN490799.1, on the reverse strand, counting down.
ACATGGGACAAATCCAATGTTATGATATTTTGGCATGATGTACATAAATGCAGAGATGTGATTTGGAGATAGTGCCTTAAGATAGTTTATCTTTTTTGTTACTGTTTTATAATAATGAAAGATTACTGCAAAATCTCATACTAAATAATTTAATTTTTATTTTTAGCTGGACCCACAGACTTTACAAAACAAGGACTGGCAAAGAACTGTTATTGCTATGAATGGGGTGAGTAATGCTTCAAGCACAAATAACAGTTCACTGTGTAAAATGTTTAACTCTTTTAATGCATCTTTACAGATTGAGGTGAAGTTGTCGATGAAGTTCACTAGCCGAGAATTCAGCCTAAAGAGGATGCCTTCAAGGAAACAGTCCGGAGTGTTTGGAGTCAAAATAAATGTGGTGACAAAGTACGAATTTAAAAGGAAATCTCTTCTAATTATTTCCTATAATTGTTACTGGCTTGTTTGCAGTGGTGGAAAGTAACAAAGTACAAAAGTAAAAGTGCAATACTTAAGTTCATTTTCCAGTGTATACTTTTTACTTTTACTTCACTACATTTGAGAGCAGGTGTCTGTACTTTCTGCTCCACTACATTTTAGATCTGGACTGAAAAGTAAAAAGTGCTTTTCCTTATGGATTGAGACCCGCTGTAATGGCTGAGACTTATTTTAGCACATTTGATTTGAGTTAATGTTCCAATTTTGAGGAAAACTATACATTTGATACTTCATTTTATAAAAAAAATCACTGCAAAGTACTTTTTACTAAGGACATTTTAAGCTCATGTGTCATACAATGCTTTTACTTTACCTTGAGTAATCTTGTGCACCTGTATTTGTACTTTTACTTCAATGACAAAAATTGAGTACTTCATCCTCCACTGCTTGTTTCTGTCAGGAGAGAGCGGTCGAAGGTGCCCCTGATCGTGCGTCAGTGTGTGGAGGAGATCGAGCGGAGAGGGATGGAGGAAGTGGGGATCTACAGAGTTTCTGGAGTGGCAACAGACATACAGTCTCTGAAAGCTGCGTTTGACACAAGTATGTTCATGTTTCACACTGACGCATCCACAACACACAGCTTTGTTAATGATGGGGATTAGACAAGATCTTGCACGATAGATCTGTCACACGTTTGTGCACACGTGAAAAAGGCTTGGACTGAAAGTGGTAATTTATACTTACTGACATAGCTGTAGTTTTAAAAAGTCAGCAAAATGACAGGAAAAATATTACAGAAAAATCAGTAATCATGAGGTCAAAACTGTGAACGCCTCAAGTTGGTCAAGTGTTGTGTCCGTCAAATGCTTTTCTCCATGGAGTTAGGGTTAGGATTAGTTATTAGTTAGTTAGTTGGTTATTGCTTTGTCTGGAATATTTTACAGTAAGATACAAGTTACAGATCAGCTATAAACTTTCAATTACAAGCTATAAACCTGTAATTGAAAAAACGCTTAATGTTACACAGTGTAACAATCCAGGGAGACCAATGTCATATCCGTAGAAACAAGCAGGTAATGGACCCTCAATCAAAATGTCACACAGTGCATCTTTAACATTAAGTAGAACTGAAAGTGGTGGTAACTGAACAAGCTTTAACACATATTTTCAAGTGATAAATGAAAATACTTTATCTACTATTGTGTCCTCAGTTTTCTTAGTGATCATTGTTCATATTTGTAAAGTAATTTATTGGAGAGTTTGGTTATATTGATGTATATATTTATGGTATTTCTGTTGTTTACTGTTTCTCTGTAGATAATAAGGATGTGTCTTTGATGATGAGAGACATGGACGTCAATGCCATAGCCGGGACTCTCAAGTTGTATTTCCGTGAACTGCCTGAGCCTCTTTTCACTGACGAGCTGTACCCAAACTTTGCTGGAGGCATTGGTCAGTGATATATTCCTTATTTTGTGTGGAAGTTGATATACTTTGCTTATTTCATTTATTCACATTTTTTATTTATTTGTGTAGCTCTTTCAGACAGTGTTGCCAAGGAAAGCTGCATGTTGAACTTACTGCTGTCTCTGCCTGAACCCAACCTGGTCACTTTTCTCTTCAGTTACGACCATTTAAAAAGGTAAAAGTAATCAATCAATCAATCAATCAATCAATCATAATAACAAAGAGAAACATATGAATGGATATTATAATAACAAAGAGAAACATATGAATGGATATTATAATAACAAAGAGAAACATATGAATGGTGATGTAATATAAACCTAAGGGAAACGTGAGATGAAAACGATAATAGCGTGTATTATAATGAACTGTTTTCTCACATTTGCAGGATTGCTGAAAATGAGGGCATTAACAAAATGTCATTGCACAACCTGGCCACAGTTTTTGGTCCCACTTTGCTTCGTCCATCTGAGAAAGACCGTAAACCCAATGGCTCCCAGCCCATCTCCATGAACGACTGCTGGTCTTTGGAAGTCATGTCTCAGGTAACAAAAATAACAACCTGCTTTTACAGTCATATTCATATTGACATAATTCACTTTCGGTTTAATTTATTATTCAGTATTTTTTCAAAGGGTGTTGTTTGTGAGCAGTGTGATAGATAATGCAGTATACTTCTATTGTAATCAAAAATATTCCCATCCTGAATACCATATTATCTGTTTTGGACACTGACTAGCTCTTTGTGTTCAGCTCTTAACAGCAATTTTGTTCTGTCAGATTTGATTAGAAACATAAATCATGTTTCTAATTGGCTTTATTTTTTAGTTATTAGACTTCCATTATTATTGTCTATCCATCTTCTTCCGCCCGGATAAGCGGAAGAAGATGGATAGACTTCCATTACTGAATGATTTTTGATTCTTTTTTAACTTCCCCCAAAACACTCTACACAATGAATATCTGTGTTAACTTTCAGATTACACACATTCATAATATGGCTAAATTATTGCTTATTTTATTGATATTTTGTGTCTTACCAGGTTCAAGTGCTGCTGTATTTTCTGCAACTTGAGAGCATCCCGACTCCGGACAGCAAACGCCAGAGCCTTCTCTTCTCCACTGAAGTATAACAGAGAAAGTCACTTTTCCCATGATTAGCCTGGGTGAATGTTGTTGAGCTGCTGCTGGTTTACCATGAAGTTGCATTATATGTCCAGCAGAGGGAGTCAATGACACATTTTTAGTTTTGATTGACCATTGTGTCTTTTTCTTTTCTGTTGGTTCAGTAATCTATTCTTAATCATTCCTGTTTTTATTTAAACACCTTCTTTAAAACGTTCCTTATTCTGTCACTGTGCACATCTCTCCAAACAAAGGAGGTTTGCTTTTTTGCTGGTTAAGATTGAATTTTATTTTTTAAAGTTTGATGTTGAGTGAACGATTGCTTGTTGTTTTTATGGTTTAGTAAAGCTGTGCCAATGGTTCCCTGCTGATGACCAATAGATAATTTCATTTAATCTTATGTTTACAAACTTTTAAGTTTATAACGTGACTAAATTGTTGTAGAAGTCACTAAACATGCAGGCATGTTAAACTAAACGTTTTAAGTTTATTATGTATGTTATTTTCCTAATTTTGTTTAAGCCAATGAGACCGGAGCTCCTAATAATCTGTCAATATACTGAGGCAATGCCCACTGTAACGTGTTTTCAGTGCATTTATACTATTTTAATAATTTTATATACATATGGCCCACTATGCTTGAATACAAAAGCTACAGAAAGTCAGTCTCGTCCTGGGTTACAGAAATTGAAGGACCAACATAAGCGTGAGATCCCAATGTAGATTTTCAACAAATATTTTTTATTTTTTGAGATTATGGTCTTATCCCATCACAAAATTATTCCCACACATGCAATATTATCAGATATTATAGTTACACTGTTGCATAAAAGCCCCTTTGTAAATTTTTTTTTTTCTTTTTTTCCCCATGACAACGCATTAGTGAGCCCATGGTCAATATCTATGCTGTTGAAGTCATGTTTGTCATTTTTCTTTTTTTTTCCCCAGCTAATTCCCTTGTATCATTGTTACATGTACATTCCTCGAATAATATTGAAACCTTAGGACATGAACTCTGCTGTAGAAATGGAGAGATTAGTCTTATCTACAAACTGTTCTTCACTGGACTTAAAGAGCCATATCTGATGTTAGCTGGTTATTACTGCATTTATCTTCCACAGTCTCAGTATTAGCATAAACCTCTGTGAAAGCACATGTCACTACAAGTATTCAACTTTAGTAGTTGTACAAAAGCAATAACTGTACGATCAATGTATATGTAAACGTGTAAATAAATAAGGTTATAATATAGTTTATCTGTGATTTTAATGTGATTCTTTAAATCTCTATTTTAAGTTGTTTTGCATCTGTACTTCATAAGCATGTTTTTCCACAGATTGGAAGGATTTTGAGGAGGGGGAGGTCAATTAAAATGACAAATACAAAACAATTCATCACTGAATTAGTTTAGCAAATGTAATGCAATGATTTAGCTTTATCATTTGAAGTTTTAGTTAAAGGGGCACTGAGTAACTTTTCTGGTGAAGGGTCAGCCACCTGTTTATCTCCATGGAGATGTCATTGCTTTGCCTGAAATGTTTAAACTAAATGTTATGTATGTCAGATAGTACAGACCAGATCTGTGGAGAGGAGCCCCACTGTGAGGATGCATCTTTTCTGAGGTATTTAAAGCAATAAAATTTTAAAGGGAAGCATAATGTCATACCATGGAACATTACAGGTGCAAATTCCTCTTATCTGATTAGAAAACTTATATTGGGTTATTGATTATTTTTATTTTTAATTTTATTATTTTTTTTCAGATTTATTATCTATTTACTAGTTCTGAATTGGTTGTATAATCTTCAGAATTTTCACATATATTTCTTCCATAACTCGACTAGTCAGAAAATCTTAGATTTAGGCAATAAATGTTTAAACATGTATCATAGTTTCAGCACTTAATTTGTTTTTAGATTCAGTAATAAAGATTTGCTTTATACAAGACTGACTATGAACTACTATCATGTAAGCCTTAAGTACTTAAATTTATTATGAGGCCATTCGCACTAATCATAAACTTGTTTTAAATATGTAGCCCATGAGCACTTATCAGAGACTGCTCAAATCTAGTCTAGAGATAGTTTATTTTAAGATAACTTGTCAATAAATTGTGTTGCTGAATGGACAGATGATTTCATTTTCTGATAGAGTTAAGTGTTTATGTCTTAAAATTTGGCCAAGCTTTTTTGCAGTGCAACATCTCATGAACACAAGCAGGTTACAACTCCCCACCAGAAAAGTTACATAGGATTTATTCTTGATCAGATCCATGTAAAAGTAATTTACAGTGTGGGGTACTATGCTGGATAAATGTTTGGGCAATAACTTTCAGTAAACATCTGGGAGGTAGTAGCAGACAGTAGAGGGCCTTGTGTGGGCACTAGTGATGCTGAGGTGATGCAAACTCAGAGGAGGCTGGCTTTCACGGAGCACAGTCGCTCATTCTGCAGCTGCCAACTCCACGGATCCCACAGCCCAAACCAATGCTGCCTTCCCCGCGATCAACTGCAGAGAACACGCCCTTATCCACTACCGATGACGGGTTACTTGAAGCATAACCTTAAAGGGAGATCAATGGAGGGAATCGAGGTAGGACAATCTTTAAACGACTTGACAAAGCTCTATGTTTTGCCGGTGATGCTAATGCTAAAAAGACTGCGTTAGCCAGTTTAGCATTGCCGAATCGTAATGACAGCTGAAGTAGTTAAACACATGGACAAAACAAGCATATAACCAAAGCAACATTTTCGGATTTAATGTGCTATAATCATTTTAACTCGTTTATTACAGAGTAGAGTGCAATAACTAATTTAACATTGCATTTTTTTTACTACAATATAAATTTAGCAAAAGTGAAACATGTCCACCGGAAACTCCCTTTCAGAGTATTATTATGACTGCATTTTTATATTATTTTGGATTAGATTTTAAAAACAGACCGAGTGACGACAAGCTTAATTATAAGGGAATAGTTAAAATAAATGCGTTTGTGCCAATTTTGGATACAAATTAAATACTTTTTCTTGTCTTTCAAATTATTTGCGCACTTTATTGTGAAAAGGATTTGCCAAACCGGAAATAGATTGGTTGTCTTCCAGCTAGGGGCAAATGCTAACTAGCTTCGTTTATGACACTTTAGACTCAAATTGCCATATATGTTCGGAACTGGCTTCTAACCGCAATGTAGAACGTTTATATATTTCAGTAAAGTTTGTGTTATAAATGTATACAAAGTTGGGTAGGTTTTGTGTTTAATGTTGGCCGTAGTCTTGCTTTGTAGGTGTAGCCCCCAGAACAATGCATCACCATTCACCACCCCCCTTAAAGTCAACACTGTTTTGTTGTCAGTCTGTCATTATAATTTTGCGTAGCCTAGAGAATCTGCTATGTATATCTAAGCCAGATTCATGTCTTTTCTCTTTTAATCTCAAGTCTTTCTCGTCCTAAATATTTTAAATCAAAGGAAACCAGAGATGTGCAGAGATTTCCCAGGACTAGTGATTGATGTCAGGAATGTACTGCCAAAACAAATTCCATGTCAGCTTGTATCCCAGGACCTCGAGAGCTATTCCATACCCTTGGAGCCATAATATTGGTCTTAATATCCAAAAGACAATTTAACCTTGAACTATGTGTTTTAACTTCTTTACCTCACTTCACTGCAAAAAAGCTTAAGATATAAACACTTAAATCTATCAGAAAATTACTTAAAAGTAGTGATCTTGCTGCATGGATAGATAATTTTACTTGACAAGTTATCTTAAAATAAACTACCTCTAGACTAGAAGCAGTCTCAGAACTAGTAGGTAATAAATCTGAAAACATAAATAGCCTGATATAAGTTTATAAGTCACTGTGCTCTAAGAAGCTGTGACAGACTTATTATTGTTGAAACTTGTTACTATTTAGTCCTCAGTAAAGAAGAAGTTGGTGTTTTTCAGTGCTATTCTAGTAATTGGGAGAATTTGAAAACTTTTTTCATGCAAATGCTGATAAAGAACAGCTGGACAGTGGCCATTGTAATTATTCTTCTACAAAGTTAATCTGTGCAATAAAATCTGTATATTTGACAGTTGTATGAATAGATGGATGGATTTGCACTTCCTCACAAATTGCATGTGGTTAAAAAAGCTTGAAAAACAAATATAAAATAATATATAAAATCACCACATATTTTAAGTATTTCGTACTCTCTTTTACTACAGTCTAGGGAACTTGATTCCACTTGATTCATACTTACTTGCTCACATTT
>KN490799.1:0-19946 GCA_000787155.1 Scartelaos histophorus | reverse complement strand
GACCTCCTCACCGGACACCAACACGGCGGTTCAGCGGATAATCTGGACAGTGAATCGAGCGAGGTATATCAGGCCGTCACCTCCAGCGACGATGCTCTTGACGCTCCCTCCGGTGCGTCCTCGTCCTCTGAGTCCGAATGTGCCCCGAGTCGAGAGCGTTCCAGGCGGGGAAGCAGTGGGAACGCCAGTGAGGTGTCTGTAGCCTGTTTGACTGAGCGAATTCACCAGATGGAGGAGAACCAGCACAGCACGGCGGAGGAGCTTCAAGCCACACTACAGGAGCTCGCTGATCTTCAACAAATCACACAAGAGTTGAACGGCGAAAATGAGCGACTGGGTGAGGAGAAAGTCATTCTCATGGACTCGTTATGTCAACAAAGCGACAAACTGGAACTCTACGGCAGGCAAATAGAGTATCTCCGCTCGCTTTTAGAAGAACACCACATTTCTTACGCTTTAGAGGAAGATATTAAAAGCGGGCGCTACATGGAGCTAGAACAGCGCTATGCCGATCTCGCAGACAACGCACGCTTTGAACGAGAGCAACTTTTAGGTGTTCAGCAACATCTTTCTAACACGTTAAAAATGGCCGAACAGGACAACGCGGAGGCACAAGAGATGATAGGCGCGTTAAAGGAAAGGAACCACCAAATGGAGAGGATTTTGGAGTCGGAGAGGCAGGATAGAGTGGCGATGGCGGCCGCTCTTGATGAGTATAAGGCAGCTGTGAGCAATGACCAGGCTGAGCTGAGTCGGTGCCGGGGGCAGTTGGAGCATGAGCGGCAGAGGGTGGCAGAACTGTACTCTCTGCACACGGCCGAGGATAAAAACGATATCTGCCAGCTGCTGGATGGAGCCAGACTCGCCAAGGAGGAGGCAGAGGCCAAAGCTGCCAAGATGCACCAAGAGCTGGAGCAGATCCACAATGAGCTTTCGTCACTGCAGGAAGCTCTCAGCAAGGTCAGTAAAGCATCAAGTCCCCCACAATTTTGACATTACTCACATATTCTCTCTAGACATCACACTTTGCATAGTCCTAGTTCTGTTTCAATTATTTGTATATTTACTTCCTTTCACATAATAAGAACAGAAGTTTATTTTTAAAAAAAGAAATACAGTAGAAGCGTGATGAAATGTGTCAAATTTGTAATACTGGGTGAAATATTAAAACTCATAATAGTTTTAAATTAAAGCTAAAATAAGCCATCTGACCTCAAAAGAAGTAGAACAAGTGTGTTTAGTTCAGGTCATTCAATTCAATTAAGTTCACCTCCAATTTAGCTCTGCTGGGAAAAGAACCTCTTTCACCAATACCCTACATCATGCTTAATAGTTTTAATATTTCCTTTAATAATTTGAACACTAGGTAGTGCATTTCTTTGTGCTGTTTCTCATTTGAAAAAAAATCTACTTATGAGAGTCCTTTTATTGTTTAAGACTGAAGATACATATACTTACACATATTGGTATACAGTATCTTGGCATTTAAATAGTTCAAGATATGGATAAATTAGTGACCAAAAACATAACAAAAACATTAAAAGTCTATGTTTAAAAATAAATGCTGTTAAAATTAGCATTATTCCTAAACATGTATTATTTATATTTATTATTTATGATGCTGATAATTATTTTCCCTAGTTTTTAAGCTGTGGAAAAAAATGTTTGTTAAAAAATGTATAGTGTCAGCTTACTATGTGAAATAAAATATACTTAAAGATAAATAAATTAAAAGAAGACACATATATTTTTGTACGTTGTTGTAAAGTATTTTCTATGTTCTTAGCTGGACCAGGAGTACCGTGAGTTCCAGGAGCAGGCGCAGCAGCAGATCTCTGAACAGGAGCGAGCCATCGAGAAACAGAGAATGGAAATCCAAGAGAAAGACACAGAGATCGCAGACATGAAGGAAACCATCTTTGAGCTGGAGGACGAGGTGGAGCAACATCGAGCGCTGAAGCTACATGACAACCTGATCATCACCGACCTCGAGAGTGAGTCAGGAACATGGTTTTAGGATCATCATATTTAGTGTAGCAAGTCACTGATAGGAGATATAAGAGATTTCTAGAACTTGGGACATACAATTTTACTTTTATTATTGGCACTTTATTATAAACTTTGCATTACCTTTAAAAAGAAGAAAACCACCCTTCATCTTCACACAGTTCACATTGTCCTTCATATAGAACCTGACTGAGACTGAATGGGATGATGGATATAGAAAAGTAGCTGTTTTGAGCACAGAGCTGCATTAAACAGAAAAAATAAAATAAAAAATATTCAATCATGTGATGGACAATTTAATATAACTTCTAAAATATCTGTAATAGTACAATGAATCACCAACCCTGAACTGTTTATATAGCTACTTAATCATTTTTCACTTTTTTGTAAATCTAACATTTTCAACATCTGTTTTCCCCAGACTCAGTGAAGAAGCTGCAGGACCAAAAACATGACATGGAGCGAGAGATCAAGATCCTCCATCGGCGTCTGAGGGTGAGTGATGCATTTGAGCAACAATAAATGTCCAAAAAATAACCGTGAACACAGTTTGAGGAGATTCGGCTGATGGTTAATCTGAATGGAAAACTTTGAGTAATGTCCTGTGAGGTCAGAAAAGGATCTTGCTACACCAGCCATTCCCAAAGTCTGCTGTGCTGCGGCCCCACTATCAATGCAAAGATCACACAGGGCCCCTCTAATAATATTTTACACCACATATACAGGAATGTGTAATGTTTTCTCCTTAGATGATATATTTAAACAATGCATTCCTGTAGGAGTGATACTTAAAGAAATAAAGATAAAGATAAATCAATAAATATAAACAAATCTTGTGTAAAGTTGATATACAAGTCAAGTTAATTGCCCCCCTACAGTGCTTCTGTGGCCCCCCAGGGATATCCAGGCCCAGGAACAAGTGCCCTACACAATATATGAACATAAGAATAAGAGCGACATTAACATCATAATCTAATACTTTGTGGTGTGTCTGTAACAGGAGGAGTCTATGGAGTGGCGTCAGTTCCAGGCTGATCTGCAAACCGCTGTGGTGATCGCTAATGACATCAAGTCTGAGGCTCAGGAGGAGATCGGGGACCTGCGGCGCCGCCTGCAGGAGACTCTGGAGAAGAACGACAAACTGAGCAAAGAGCTGGACGAGGTCAAGAGCCGCAAGTGAGTCCTACTGACGGAGAGGCTTTGTGGGTCAGTGTGATATGGGGCAATGTAAATGACACCAGGGTGACTGATTACAAAGAGATTCACTCAGTTGAAATTAGAGGCTGATTACGTTCACTGATTTAATAGTTAAAGGTCCACGCAACTTTTCTGGTGGAGGGTTTGCTACCTACTTGTCTCCATCAAGATGTCAGACTTAGACAAACTTTATTTGGACACAGTAGCTCACAGTATGTTATAATAACAAAGAGAAATGAAGAGAAATGGTATAATACTCACTTTTGATTATTAAAAACCCTTCAAATTTGACTCTGTATTGCAGGCAGGAGGAGGAGCGGGGTCGTGTGTATAACTACATGAACGCGGTGGAGAGGGACTTGGCTGCGCTCAGACAGGGCATGGGCCTGAGCAGAAGATCTTCCACCTCCTCAGAGCCTTCGCCCACTGTCAAAACTCTGATCAAGAGCTTCGACAGCGCCTCTCAAGGTCTCTGCCTGCTTCACCTTAGAAAGATGTATCACCTTTTTAGCTATAGTGTTTATTCTGACCTTTGTGTTGTGTATCAGAATAGTCCTTTTTGAAGTTAACATACATTTTAGGGCTATAATAAGCTTTTTAAACTCTTACTCTAACACATTTATTTAGCTTGATGCCTTGAAATGTACTTACTTGTCTTGTAAAAGGATTCATCAAACCTATTCACTCCATCTGTTTGAACTTGTAATGAGCTTCAGTCTTTTCATGGTTTTTTATCCTAACACAACAGACCCATCAGTCTTAAATTGAAGATTACAGCATAAAATGTGCTCACTCTTTTTATTTTGGTCCATGAGCCTACAATAATGATATCTATCTTTCTTATGCAGGTCCGTCCCCCAGTGGAGCTACTGTGGCTCCCACTGCTTCAGCTGCTCCTATGCCTCGCACACCCCTGAGCCCCAGCCCCCTGAAGACGCCCCCTGCTGCTGCCGTCTCACCCATACAGGTACAGGGTTTTAAGGTTTAAAAGTGCACTGCCTTAATCATTACATTATTGATCAAAAAACATGCATTTTTACTATTGGAATGTTTTTGAGGGGGTCCTAAAACACAAAATATTACCGGTAGTAATACAGAATAAAATAAAATACAATACAATACAATTGACAGAATACAAAACTTACAGGTTTGCATTACACACTCAGACACACACACACACACACACACAGTCACAGTCACAGTCACAGTCACAGACACAGACACGCACAGAACAAACTAAAACTAAAAAGACAAACTAAAAACAAACAAGGAGTTTTGAGATATGAAAACAAAGATGATATAAATGAATGAATGAAAGATGTTCTAGATCTGTTCCAATCTGAAGGGGATTTGTGCTGAAAGGATCTGTGTCCAACATCTTTGTAGATTTGGGTCACAGATAAAGAAACAGTGGGTGCTTCTAAGTGAATATGACGATGTTACTGGGACTAAATATTGGTGGAGAAGTAAATGCATTCAAAAATGAGTTGATATGATCTGTGACTTTGTCTGGTGCTTTTATTTTCTTATCTTTGTGATGATAGTTTAATGCCACACTGGTAAAACAGCTCCATGGAGATGAGCATCAGGAAATTTATTTAAGTAATTGAATCTTAAAGTTGACAGGTGTACTACTGTATTAGGAAACACATTTAAGGTGTTTTGCTTGCTTCACCTGCTGCGTACGTTACATTAATAAATTACAAAAAATAATCCAAAAAATTTCCCTTGTGGCTCACTAAAGTTTGTCTAAGTCTCTAAAATTCATATTCATTTCACAGATGCACAGAAAAATGTTGGACTTCTATAGTTTATAAAATGTGAAAAAAAATATTATTTTTTTCTGCTTGGACAGAGACACTCTTTGACTTCATCCATGTCAGCAGCCAAACCCCTGTCTTCTATGAATGACAAGAGGAATACTTACACAGACATCTCCATGCCAGGTAAATAAGCTTTCGTTTTAATTTACTTTACTCACCAACGGTAATGAATATGCAGTAGTTGAACAGTTAAATTCAACAGTAGTTATAGATTTATAAACTTGACAGTTGTTGGTTAAATTTGATGTCACTTTAATGTATTTTTAACATTTACTGTTTTATGTACTTGTACTTCTACATACGTTTCATATGTGATTGTTTTTTTTTATGTATTCAAGGAGCATTTGGCATTGTAAGTTAAAGATGCACTGTGCAACTTTTCTGGTGGAGGGTCTGTCATCTGCTTGTGTCCATAGAGATGTTATTGCTTTGCCTGGAATGTTCTTTAGTTTGACATTAAACACATTTATTTTCCATTTATTCTTTACGGTGTGGCTATTGTTTAAACATACAATAATTCTCTGTGTGAATAGGGTTGCCACTCCACAGATCTGACCTGTAATATAGTTTATAGTTGTCTCCCTTGAGATAGATGGGTTTAATTTCTAATGTGACGGACCTTCCATCAGAAAAGTTGCGCAATGCACCTTTTAAACCTATTTGGAGGACTTCAGTTTAGGGAAAAAAAAGTGGGTTTTCTCTTAAAATGTTTATAACAGGTTGGACAACTAATTTCACCAAAACAGAGTTAAGATCATTATATTTAAAATTTTACTTAAAATTTTTTAGGTTTAAAATTTTACTTCCCTGTTTGGAAATCCTTACATCACAGGGCCAGGCTATTGTACACAAAAATATATTTTTTTTTTAAAGATAAGACCTTTATTTTGTTGAAATGAAGTTTTAAAAGTATCAAAAAAATGTGTGTCTTTCATGTAACCTGTGCCGAACTCTACTTCCTGAAATTTTCAACATCTTTTTCAACTTTCTTGGCAAATTGCTTCTCAATTGTGTGTAAAACTATCATTTATAAGTTTTATTCTACTAAATTAAATAAAGAATCCTCTGAGCCCGGCATATGCATTTTAAGATGGATTAGGTCTTTTGCTAGTCATAGTGAAGCGGATGTAGCGTGGACATAAATGGGGAAAACATGCTGCTCGAGTTTCCATGCAGTTCAAGAGCTGTGTGTGAACGTGCACATGGGGACGTAGCCTCCGAGGGTTCAGTTTATTTTGCTCTTTAATTTATTATTTCTGTGCCGCGGGACTGGGGCCTGGTGCGTCCGTCTCCGCCAGGAATGTAGCCCCTCTCTCAACTCCACATGTGCGATTTGTGAGGAAGTCCCTTATCATCGTCTGTGTTACAAACTGGAAAACTGCTCTCCATCATGGACACTCCTGGTCACCCACTGCACCAGACTAAAGAGACGTTGACGTGACGCAGACTATAGAGCTCATTCTCCAACAGGGTCCCACAGTCCTGTCTCTCTCACTCTCAGACAGTGAGAGATGCAGGACTACATTCATACCCATACATACTCCATACAACCGTACAACAATTCACCCTCATGTAATAGAAAACCCGATTTCTTCTATGTAGCTAAGACCTTTTATTACTTATTCCTATTTGATTTTATTTTTACTTTTACTCTGCAAAAAAGTTTGGGCAAAATTTTATTTATGGGTCAATGACATATAAGGATTTTCCACAGGAAACTGTTAAAATGTTGTTTCTATTGAACTTTTTCAAATATTTACAATGTCAGGTCAGCATAAAGTTATATTAAGTATTTTTAAAAAAGGTCATGTGGTGCGACCGAGAATAACCGAAAATTGTTTTACTTTCTAAAACATGGTTTGGATGTTAATCTAAGTTCTGAGTAATATGAACATGATATTGATATTTGACAACATAAAAACATGAAAAAAATGACACACGGACAATATTTGTTTGAATATTATGAGGGAAATATCTATTCAAGAAATCTGAAATTTCATGTAGGACTACAAAACACTTCAGAAAATGCCAAAAAAAAATTTCATGTAGGACTACAAAACACTTCAGAAAATATGCCAAAAAAGAAAGAAAATAAATTTGATTAGATTTAGAGTCATTTTAAAGAAGTTTAGAAATCAGCAGTTAAGGTTGGACGGTCGCACCACATGAACATTTTAGGACTTTAAGTACAAAAAACATGCAGAATAACTCATGATTTCTGAAAAAATATGTGGTTCCATGGAGGTCAGAGGTACTACAGGTATGTGGTGAATTATTTTGAAATTTGAATCTTTTTCCTGAAGAAATTGCATTGGTTTGTGTATTTTGGCTGCAGTGAATCATGTCACTGGTTGTTTTGTCCACAGCAGAACACTCGTTCAGAGGAGCAGCAGCCGCCCGGCCTCAATCTGCTCTACAGCGAGTCTCCAATATCGACTCTGCCAAAGCTATCTCAGGTTAGACATGCACTTTTACCATACATCATGGAAACTGACATTTTGAAAGGTTTGTCCATAAATATCTGGTTTCAGCATAATATCTGGAGACCACCCTTCGTACGCTTTGAAAAATATACTGTCTCAGTATATGTCATAATAATTAGGAGTCTGCATCTTAAAACTTTAAAACTGCATCTTTAAAACTGCCTTTCTTAATTTGTGTTTGAATTGTACGAAGCATCTTTTAGTGTCAAGAAAAGTGCTATACATGTGTTTTAATATTATTATTAATTAAAACTCTATTTTTCACATCCATTATTGCAGTACATTTAGCACTTTGTAGTTATAATACATTCAGTGTACTATTATATATTATATGTACTATTAAAGCCTGTTTTCTCATTTAGATTGTTTGCTCATATTGTTTGATTACACTGGTGTAATTTATTTTGTTATATTAAAAACATTAAATATATAAACAATACTTTTTATTACCAAAAATTTTTAATTTGTTGCAAAATCTGAACTTTGCTTCTGCAGACCTCTCCGTTAGAAAAACATATTGATAATTGAATCTCGTTCTTGATTAAAATTGGATTTATTTTCTACTGCATCGCCAGTGTCTAGAAGGAGCAGTGAGGAGATCAAGCGGGACATTTCAGCTCCAGACGTGGCGCCCTCTGCTGGTTTGATGAGTATCAGCGCAGGCTCGTCTCCTCTGTCTCTGTCCTCCTCGTCTCCCACCGCCTCCGTCACCCCCACAGCTCGCAGCCGACTCAGGTAAACCTCACACACACCAATCCATGTACAGTTTTAACTTTTTGCTGCCAGAGTTATTGTTTAATCTGTGGAATCACTTGTTTATATTTTGATGTAGTACCGTAGTATGTCATTTACACAAATCTGTATCTGAAGATAAACATCCCTTTGGTGCGAGGCGTAAACATGCCGAATAAACAGCTGAATGGTATTTTCTTCAAAGGCGCCGTGCGTAATCTTTGCAATCTAAAACACGTGAAAAACAAAGCTGGTTCATTTTAAACAGTTTGTAGTGGTTCAGGGTTATTCCTCGTTTACCTTATGCCAGGGGTCTCCAGCCTTTTTCCTCCTCTTACAAAACGAAAATGCCAGAAAGCTCCCAAAAAACTGAGCAAATATATAAGAGCCACGATGAGCCTTAGATGAGATGCAGTTAGATGCTTATAAAACATAAACCATTTCCCATTTATTAGTGTCTACACAGTTTAGAATGATACATGCACAATCGTTAAAGGTTAATTAATGCAATTTTACTCATTTAGCACAATACATGTAATATAGAAATCTCTTGGGAGGCGGTGGAGAGCAGGTTGGAGCCCCCCTGCCTTATGCATTCCATGCATCCTAATTAATTCTCAACTTTCAGAGAACATAGTGAGGCTTTGCCGTCACAGTAAATCTACCTTGCTACGTTTTTTGCTTATTTAGAACTTATTATTTACCACTTATCATTACCATTTATATTTTTAACTCTTTTTTTATTAAATTATATTGTGATGTGTGAGCTACTTTGTCCAAATCATTTCCCTTGTGGATCTATAAAGGTTGTCTAAGTCTAACTAGCATGCTAAACGCGCACTTCTTGATTACCGGACAAGAAAATGTTTTATAATTAAATGCAGACATTACACAGTGAACTTATTTTGACCTCATATACACAGGAAATAAACCGAGTAAAGGTTTCTTATGAAAAAAGTGATTAGTCCATTGCTGATATCTTGAGTTTTCTTATCTTAAAGATGTTGTGTAACACTGAATACGCTTGGAGTTGTGTTTCATTCATGCATGTTTCCTCCTTATGAATAGACAAACCTGTAGAGATTTATTGTTTGTGGAAAAGCGTTTGTTACATGATGCGTAACTGGATGTATCTGATTTGTATTCAGGGAGGAGCGAAAGGATCCACTGTCCGCTTTGGCCCGTGAATATGGAGGCTCGAAGAGGAATGCTTTGTTAAAATGGTGTCAAAAGAAAACAGAGGGATATCAGGTAAGGATTTATTTATGCGTATCTTTTCACATTAAAGAGATGAAAACGCATTAACACGACACTGCAGGCTTTGGATTTCTTCTGGATACTGTCAACCATCCATGTATCTCCTCTCCTTCATAATCCACTACAATAAGCACAAATTCACACTTTGGAAACGCGCAATGACAACTTTGAGTGTAGTTCCCAACACTGACAATACCGACTGTGATAAAACCCATCAGCTGTAAAATGAAGATTGCATATGTTTGTGCTATTTGGAATAATCTTGAATTTGGCGCCCTCATCTTTTCTATTCGCGTGTACCCAGTGCGCTTGGAGTTGGGAAAATGATGAAAATTGATGTATGATTGTAATTGTTGATTAGCCTAGCACAAGGGAACACTACAATGACATGCAGATGAAGAAAACTGGGGAATTTTCTCATTTTTCCTAGATTTAGTCAGATTTACTATGAGGAAGAGAGCCCGTCGGAAGTTGTCATTGCATGTTTCCAAACGTCTTCTTGTGACATAAGCGTGAATACAGTCTAATAAAAAGCACTATACCTGAAAAAGTGGAAAAAAGCTAATTTAATTGTGCAATGTGT
Organism: Scartelaos histophorus; assembly: GCA_000787155.1. Lineage (NCBI taxonomy): Eukaryota > Metazoa > Chordata > Actinopteri > Gobiiformes > Gobiidae > Scartelaos > Scartelaos histophorus. The sequence goes on along the minus strand of KN490799.1, from coordinate 9,864 downwards.
AACTTTTTTTTCCTTTAAGGAGATGTTATTGCTTTACTTGGCATTAAAAGTCTATTCAGCTTTGTTTCATTAGAGGTGATTTTATAGTTCAGAAACACCTTTAAGTACATGCATTCTTTTCTGACCGGGCTCGCCTCTCCACAGAGCTGATCTGTACCTTGGCCTGCTTGCCTCCGCGGAGATATTTTTAAGTTTAATCCCTTACTGTGAAATATTCCAGGCTGACGTACCTTCACCAAGAAAATTTCCGCAGTGCATTTTTAAAGTTTTAAATTTGTAGTGATCCAAAAGTTGTTCCTCATGTTCCGAAAGCATTCCTAGCATCCTAATTATTCACCACGATGAGTTTATGAGCGGATTTATCAACTTCCAGAGGCTAGAGTAGAGTTTGGCTAACGTGCTAACAACAACTAGAATGCTAACGGAGCATGTCGTGGTTGTCACTTTATAATTAAACAGTACAAAACAGTTTTATTTTGACAGTTTTATTTTATTTTGACGCTAAGAACAGTTTTTTTTTATATATCTGGGGCTAAACAAATTTTACTTTGCATGAAACAAAATATCAGGCACAACCTCATTTGAAGGTGCATTGTGGAAGGTCCGTCACATGCTTTTCTCCATGGAGATGTTATTGTTTCATCTGAAATTATGACATTAAACCTTTCTATCTTCATGGAAATCCAAACCAGGCCATGTAATAGGTCAGATCTGTGGACAACAACCCCGCTCACAGTCAGAATGTCTGTTTTTCTAGATATTTTTGAGCTATAAAACCACCTGTAATTTCATAAATCTAATGTAGGTGACAGACTCCCAATCAGAAAGTTACACAATGGACTTTTAAAACACTGCCAGCACATAAATGTACGCCACCATTTGATTCATCTCTTCATTCTACCTCTTCAAAGCTTTTGGATATTTGGATACAGGGCGTTTCAATGCTCAAAATTTAGTCTTACTTTATCAGCATTAAATCATTTGAATTTTACACGTATGCAACCACATAATTTAATCTTTGTTTAGAATACTTGAGTCAGTTCATGGTCAGATGTGAGTTTTCTGTTCCTGTATTTCCTCGGTCATAGATTTATGGCCCTCCCTGCCCCTCCGTCTGATATTTTGACGTCACCAGATCCTTGTATAACCTTGGTTTCTGCTCTTAAGTGCTTTCTAGCTGCATCTCTACAAATAAGCAGCTATAATTTCAGCCCCGAGTCGTAGATTTGTTTAGTGATCATTTGAACTGCAGGGTCCTGTGAGGCCAGGGCTTGTCTTTTCCTCTGTAGCTGGATGAATTTCTTGCTCAAGGATGTTGCTCTAGGAGTGTGTGGACTTTGGCCCAGAGCCTGTTCGCGTGAAGGTGAAAAGATGTTTGTAATTGTAACAATGAAGCAACGCCAAATGTCTGTGAAAGAACGGCTTCATTAGTAAAACAGTTGTACACAGTTTATTTGCATAGGTTTACATAACATTTTAAAGCGTAACAAAAGACTATTTCAGATCAGATAAAATCCCAAGGTGGTCTATTACTTGGTCTATTTCCTTGAGCGATATTTCATCCTGTAACCCTCCTGTTGTGAGGCGTACCAGGAGTGTCTTATACTCTTATTTGCTCATGACCAGTATTACCCCACGCATTGCCTCATATTCTTTAATCGGTCACTGTCAGTAAACATGATGCAATAACCCTACTCCACTGACCCGAAAATAAAGGTCTCATAGATAAAAGTCTGCGGTCAAATTATAGCTCTTTAATGGCGGAGTTTGTAGTTTCCATGGCACCATAATCCCTTTTTAGGAAGTATGCTACATTTAACACGTGTGGCAAGTGAAAAACAACCAAAGCAACGTGTAGCCTGCACAACGGGAAGCACTCGTTAGGAGTTGTGACTATTGGCTATGTTTGGTTTTGTGAATCAGTGAGATACAAAGTTAAAAGCTGTGCGTAATAGTTCTAGCAACCTCATCACTACTTCCTTCCTTTTATCTCTGTGTGGCTTGTGCTGAGTTGTTTTAAAATGAATAAATACATTCATTAAAGATAAGGCAGTAAACCCCACCTGAGGGGGGATGCCACGGACAACATGTTAAAAAGTACACAATTAAAATTAATACTTCAACAGAGGGAACTTTTGTGTTTAGAGATGTTTGTGTCTCAATGCTAATGTGACCAGACGTCCCCATTTACCTGGGACAGTCCCAGTTTTGAGCCCTATGTATCCTGTCCCAGCAGATCTATCCAAAACCAGTGATTTGTCGCAGTTTTATGGAAGAAATATCCCAAGTGTCCCTATTTTTGACAAATCTGACACCTGCCAACAGTAAAGAGTCATACATTTTAGGTAAAATATAGAAAAGATGCTTAAAAATGATTAAAACACAAAGAAAACGTAACTATACTGACTCACATGTTAGTCATGAATGGGCCAAGTGCAAAACAATTTTCCTTAGTTACGCACTTGTTTTACAGTTATATTATTATCAACCACCACATCCTGGGGATGTCTAGTTTTGGTTTTTGAAAATCTGATCACCCATCGAGATTACATTGAGATGTAATAAATATTTTAAAAACTACAGAAACATAAGTTCTCTACATCAGTCAGATTAGAATTTTCTATATTATTTCTTTTATGTTTTACGATTTTAATGAAAGTTAAAAGTTAAGCCACAATGAGTAAACTTGTAAGTAGGAGTAGGAGTAGGAGGCTGTTTTCTGTATGTTTTATTAGCTTCAGCAGTAGGTGGATTTATAGTTAGAATAATGATGTTATAAGCCCATTATAGTGACATTGATAGATATATATTTACAAGTTTCTCAGTAGAGCAGCAAGTCCATCGTGATCAAACCAAAATTCACAATTGTATGCTGCTTGTTGCCAAAAATAACCAAATATTCTGTCTCCGTGGGGTCTAATTATTTGTATAAACACTCGGAAATGCTTGTGATTCTTGTGTAAGTTGCAGGTAATATGTCTTTTATTGCATTTTAATTGTGATGCTGTTTAAAATGCATCCTGTTTGCCAGACCAACATTTTAAAATGCCAAACAAAGTACTAAAGCTGTCACTGGGATATGAGAAGTTATATTAAAATATTTGTTATTTATGTATTGCAGAACATTGACATTACAAACTTCAGCAGCAGTTGGAATGACGGCTTAGCCTTCTGTGCAGTTCTTCACACTTACCTTCCCGCTCACATCCCCTACCAGGAGCTCACCAGCCAGGACAAGGCAAGTATTTTCTCCCACTACGTGATTTTACATTTAGCACGCTTATACTCTTGACTAGGTGTGTAAATGCTAACCTATCTTCATTTTTTGCAGAGGAGAAACTTCACTTTAGCTTTCCAGGCTGCTGAGAGTGTTGGGATCAAATGCACTTTGGTAAGACGTATAATGTGTTTGAACAGTGAGTGTAAATCCATCAGTTTTAAGTGTGGAGGACTGTTATATGTTTATGAATCTGGGTCAGTGTACTGGAGAGCAGATGTCAGCTACAGACGTACAACCTTTTACGTTTATGGTATGGAGCCATTATATGAATTATAGCCTATTTACACCTCATATATTGTGCAGTGAGTAAAGAATCAATACAGAAACAGGAACTTTCGAAGAAGCTGCATGAAACAAAATCATGATTTAAAGTTCCATATAATTATGTACAGGGTTCCCACGGTCATGGAAATCCTGGAAAATTCATGGAAATTTGTAAATTCAATGAAAATTTTGGAAAAGTCATTGAATTTTAGTATGTTTTTAATGTAACTACAGCGTTCATTTAAGTTCTCATTAGGCTGTTATGATTATTTCTGATTATTTTCACATGTCTCTGATATCGACTAAACCCCCGCCCACCTGGACTAACAAATGTTCTGTGGGAAACACAGCAAAAAGTACCACAATAAATGCATTGACAGTATTTTTTATGTTAAAAAACTTAAATACCATACCTTAAGGCGAGTAGAAAGCGTTAAAATTTCATATTTAGCCCTAAAAGTAAAGCTAAATTCTAAATGAGCACGCTGAGTGGCAACACTCATGCCTCACAGCCAAGAAGGTTACGGGTTTGATCCCCAGGTCGCCCAGGCCTTTCTGTGTGGAGTTTGCATGTTTCCTGCCCGTGTCTGGAATGGGTTTCCTCCGGGTACTCCGGTTTCCCCCCCATCAACCAAAAACATGTAACACCCCCATGAACCTGCTGATCCCTGTGACCCGTGGGACTACGGATGGACATGAGCCGTGTGGCTACAATCCGACGTGTTTATGTATGTTCATTTATGTTCATTAACATGCACTGTCCCAGTCAAATAAACAAATAAAATAAATAAATAAATAAATAAATAGGGTGCTGTAAAGTCATGGAAAGTTCACTTTAGGTCATGGAAAAGTTTTGAAATTTTGTCAGTGAAAAAAAGCAGGAACACTGTATGTTAAACCTTTTTTCTGACTTTCAAAAGTTATGGGTTGCCTGTTTAGTTGGAATATTTTTTGTAGATAGAAATGAAGATACGTTTACATATATACAATGTTATTATTTACAATTACATCATTTTATTGTGAGCAGTTCAGACTCACTGTTATTGGATGAAGACTGTACAGAGAAATAATACAATAAAGTATTGTAATTCTAGCCTCCCATTTATTTATCTTTTGATATTTCGTGATGCTAAACATGCCCTTTTGTTCTTTTTCCCAGGACCTTAATGAAATGGTGCACACGGAGCGGCCAGACTGGCAGAGCGTCATGACCTATGTTACAGCCATCTACAAATACTTTGAAACTTGACTTCTAAAAATCCGGCTCATCATAATTCACCACCACAACCTGCAGTTTTACCTCACAAGGCTTCATTCCCCACAGCTACAGTCTCATTTCTTTGCTTCAACACGGACTCGAACTTTACTTGGATCGACACTAAAGAGGGAGGACCGGCTCTCCCAAAGCTACACTCGCTGAGTCTATAAGGGCTTTTTTTATCTTGTATGTCTATGCTGTTACACTGGTAAGGCACAATTGCTGTATGCCTGCAAATGCAATAGCATACAAGACCATCTGTACATGAATTAGGTAAAAATAGTGCCTTTTATAGCCTTGTAGTTATTTGCTTATTAATATATTTAATTTTGTGTATTTTTATTTAGTTGTGAATATTTGGTTATGAGCCAGAGACCAAATGTTTGATTCTAGGCATAGCAAACCATCTGCCTTATAGCATGTATAGTATTACATCAGCTGCCCTTCCTGAAACCATTACACTTAACCAGGAGCTGGCACAGAGGTTACACTGGCTTTTTGCTGGATTAAATATGAAATGAAGTCAAATTTCAAGAAGCTAGAGTAGCCATTTGAACCATGCACACTTGCCTCACCACTATTGTAATAAGTGCCTGTTATAAGACCAGGTGGTGACTTTACACTACAAGTTACTAAGCTTAAGAAAAACAGTTGCCAAAATCTTTAGTATTATGAATTTTCTTCAACAGAAGATTGAGGATGAACACACGCTTAGGATCTGCATTAGAAGCACATTTTGTAACTCTAATTTTCGGTTTGCGTTTAATTTAAAAATTGAAAATTGTGCACATGATCACTGCATTTTATTAATTTGACCAAAATGTATCAGTGGACTTTGTCTTCCTTCCATTTAGACCCAATTTGTCAAGAGCCTAAATTAGGTTGGAAGTACATACACTGTACGATCTTCAGTATAGGTCAATAGCTACAAAAGCAAACGTTGCATTGCAGTCTCTTTTTTTATTTTTTGGAAATTGCAGTATGCGTAAGATTCTGATTGTGCCAATGCCTTCATATGTGTTTCCTTTGACTCATCTCCTTTTCAGTAGGTAGCCTGGCCAGCCAAACCCATCTCCCTATAAAAACCTTTGCAATCTCTTCACAGCCGTTTATTCTTGCGTCAACCACCACCATGCATTAAAAAAGGGCTGTTAATCTGCATTTTGGTTGTGTGTATACCTTCCCAATTGAGGAGCTAATCATTCTTGTTATCCCCACTTAAATTCACACAGACTAAACTGTAAATAATGTAAAAATAATAATATCTTGGCTGACCAAGCTAGCTGAAAACCTACAGTTTTTGCGACTGTTTTGTGTGCCTCGTTCTACCAATATGACTATTTATTTGCATGATTTCAGCTCTTTTTTTGCATTCAAATGAAGTAGCTGCACTGAGATAAGCTGTTTTAATGCCATTTATTTCTTGCCTTAATAGTCAGAGATACTGTGATAGTCTCGTGTGAATGTGCGGATCTGATTTTGAAACTCCTCTTGGACAATTCATATTTTTTACAACTAGCAATTTCAGTCATCTTTTCGGGCCATCACCACAAATTGACTATATCTTACTTAAAAATGGTACTAAATTACTAAATTAATTACAAACAGGGTGAAAAACAAGCCTTGCATATAGATTTTCCAATGTGTGGTGCACTGATATTAGTCTTGGCCTATTTCAAATGATATTGAGATGATCAGACGTGTTTCGAAAGTGCCAGTTTGATCCATCTGGCTGTAAAATAGTGAGCACATTTGATTTGGTTAGAGTTGCTAGGTCTTGCCAACATGACTTTTGTGAAGAACATCCGGCTCTGTCGTTAACCAGTCTGCAAAGCTTTACGTTTCCTGTGTGTGGGTGTTTTTTACCACATAATTTACGATGACATTTGAGTATATATGATTGTACTCCCCAATCACTATCGACAGTCAGAACCTGATGCAAGTTTGGATAGTTTTTTTTAATATATTTTTTGTTTTGGTCATTTTATTTCATGGCGATGCTGAAAATATGTGACAGCTACCAATTTTTTTTTTCTATTTGTTAAGACTTAGTCACGTTTCCCCCATGTTTTATGTCAAACAATTTATTGAGTTAAATTGAATCGAAACCATTTGCCTTTGTTGCCAGATACTTATTGCATTCTTTACACAGTGTTCAGTTTTCCTTTTTTAATTTGAATACAGTGAGACTTTAATTCCACTGAAATGTTTTTGTTTTTGGTTTCATCTCAAACGTCACAGTCACATGCTCTCGTTGCACACACTATGCAGCACTGAAAAGGCTAACCAAGTATGTTTGTGTGTGTGTTTATACGGGACTAAGCTGCAGTTTACTTGGACTTTTCCATGATAATCAGTTAAAATGCTGTATGGTCTTGATGCTTTATTTTCTCGTCACACTTATAAAGGACCATTGGAAACGCCGTGGCTGCTTTCATTCTTCTTTTGTTATTTTCTTTTAAGGTAAATGTGGATGGATGTTAATTAGGCAAACGGCAAAAGTAAAGCAACCTACAGTCGTCTATTTTATAATAAAAACCGACAAATTTGAATAAAGAGCAACTTCCCAGGTCAAACAATTTATTGAGTTAAATTGAATCGAAACCATTTGCCTTTGTTGCCAGATACTTATTGCATTCTTTACACAGTGTTCAGTTTTCCTTTTTTAATTTGAATACAGTGAGACTTTAATTCCACTGAAATGTTTTTGTTTTTGGTTTCATCTCAAACGTCACAGTCACATGCTCTCGTTGCACACACTATGCAGCACTGAAAAGGCTAACCAAGTATGTTTGTGTGTGTGTTTATACGGGACTAAGCTGCAGTTTACTTGGACTTTTCCATGATAATCAGTTAAAATGCTGTATGGTCTTGATGCTTTATTTTCTCGTCACACTTATAAAGGACCATTGGAAACGCCGTGGCTGCTTTCATTCTTCTTTTGTTATTTTCTTTTAAGGTAAATGTGGATGGATGTTAATTAGGCAAACGGCAAAAGTAAAGCAACCTACAGTCGTCTATTTTATAATAAAAACCGACAAATTTGAATAAAGAGCAACTTCCCAGATCTTGGGTTCCCAGTTTTTTTCCTGATGGAGCGTCTGCTTTTTTCTTTGGATATGTCATTGCTTTGTGTAGATGGTCTCACATTATTTTAGTGTTATGCTTTATTTCCATGGAAACTAGAAGGTGGCCAAGTTACGGGTGTGGTCTGTGGAGAGGCGACCCGGACCTGGTCACAGTGAGAATAATTATTTCTACACTGCAAAAATACTCCTTTAAAACTAGATTAATGCACTTGTTTTAAGTTAATTTCACTTGTTTCTAGTGCATTTTATCTGCCAGTGCAACAAGTGAAATTTATTTATCAAAAAGTCTGAGAATAAGAAAATATATCACTAAAAATCACTTATTCTAAGCAATAATTTAAGTATTCAAGTGATCTAAAGTTTTGAAATAACCTTAAATATTTAGCAGGCATTTAGTATATATCCCTTAAAACAAGATAATACGATTTTTTGTCTAGATTTAAGAGAATAAATCTTGGTTAGTTTTATAAAATTTGCAGTTTAAGGTATTTCTTTAGCATTACAAACATGCAATTCAATTAATCCAAGACAAATAAATGAAATACCATATGAATATTCTAGGCAATGCAATGACATCTCAGCTTTTATTTAACAGTTTGAATAGTAACTAATCCCACCTTTTTCTTTTTATCCTTAATTTTTATTCACCAGTAGTGGATAGAGTACTCTATGTTATTACTTAAGTAAAAGTACAGATGCAGGGGCAAAATATTACTCAAGTAAAAGTAACACATGAAAAAAATCTAATCAAATAAAACTATTGAAGTACCTGTTTGAAAATGTACTTTAAGAGTCAAAAGTTAAAGTACTTTTCAGTGATTTTTAGAACTATTAAAGCATCAAATGTAGTGATTTTGATAAAGAATTTTGCAGATTTTAAGTGATTCAATTGTTTTTTTTTTCTTGCTCTTTTTTGTTTTTGTGTATTAGGTTTGTTTTAAGTTGGGATGTTAACGGAAATTAAATATGCTAAAAAATCTCAAATCAAAAGAAAAGTACTTCATATTTTTCAGTCCAGATCTAAAATGTAGTGAAGTAAAAGTAAAAAACGGTAACATGTACTTAAGTAAAGTACAGATACCCTAAAATTGTACTTAAAGGTGAATTGTATAACTTTTCTGGTGGTGGATTCCTCAAATATTGTCTCCATGGAAACGTTACTGCTTTGCCTGGAATGTTCCACAGTATGACTTTAAACATTTACATTTATTACATTACAGGTGGTTTTATAGTTCAAAAATACCTTAAAAAACAGAAATTCTGACTGTGAGTGGTGTCGCCTCTCCACAGATCAGACCTGTACCTTGGTCTGGTTTGGTCTCCAATAGAGATAGAATGGAGATAGAAAGGGTTTAATGCCACACTGTGAAACATTCTAGATGCAATAACATCTCATTGGAGAAAAGCGTTTGTTACACCAGAAAAGTTACACAATTCACTTTTAAATATTGTACTTTTACTTTTCGTTGCCTTCTGACACTGTTATTAACATTATATCCATATTATACTCTCTTTTATGATCATTATGCATTTATATATTTTTTTTCTTCTACATTGTCCCGCCCATTACGTGATGTGAGGATGTTTTATGGCATAGGGGCGTGTGCAAGTAAAAGTTTCACCAGTCAGAACAGAAGCGACACCGGGACTACTTTAGAAAGCCGCATTACTCAAGGTTTTTAAAGAGTTAATCTGAATTCTCATCGTTTGCGTGTTAATTTAGGTTTACATTGTGCAAGACGCGCCGGGAGGACAAAAAGACGCGCTCCGGTTACGCGCCTTGAACTGGAGAATTAAGGTGAGTATCACAACGAGTTAATTATGCTCAGTGTTAGTTTTATGTGTGATTTCATAACATTTAAGAAGATGAAATCGATTGGAGTAGGATATTGTAAAGAAAATAGACAATAGAGCTGTGCCAAACCAAAATGGTGCCCTCATATTATAAAGCAGGTGTCGTTACAGTCGTATTT
>JACN01101339.1:0-10259 GCA_000787155.1 Scartelaos histophorus | reverse complement strand
AAATGACGTGACGGGCCACATTTGGCCCACGGCCCTTGAGTTTGACACATGTGCCATAAGCTACTCAAGTCATGCCATTAAACCAGTTCACAGATGATTAAAATACAAATGAAAGATTGCAAGATTTGGCTCCATCCCAGTCCATAACATGGTTCTCTCAGTGTTAGTGTCGTGAGATGCCAACAAAAGTCTGCCAATCAGTCAGGACATGTCACAGCAACATCAGGTGCCTCTTCTGATGTCGACCAGAGACAAATAGTTCAAACGTGTCATGGTAAATAAATGATCTGCTACATGAAAACAAAAAAGTCCTTTAAAATATAGCCAGTATTCTAAGCAAAGTACATCAGAGCTTAACCTGATTTATGGTAACTGCAAACAAAGACCCATAGTTAGAACAACAAAACACTCCAAAGAACTACCCTCATTAGTACCTGCAAAATCAATCAATCAATCTATCTATCTATGCAAAGAAGACACAGGAGCCCGCTTTGGGAACCCCAGCCATAATGCATTACCAACACTTTTGTGCTCATCAATAACATTTAAGATTATTAAATGACACTGATATTCAAATTCTGTCAGCGGATCCAATAATAGCCTTTAGCAGATGTTGTGGTGACATGACATATGATTGCACCCCTGACTGACTCCCACATGTCCTCAGACCGTGTACATAATGTGCTCTTTTCAACCAGCCATCCAAAGATATGTGTAACACCCTCCCTGTTTGTTTTCCAGTGCACTCCTGAGAGGATCGCCAGATTGTCTAACCACGGTTCAATTAATCAAATCAACTATGCGCTCAAAGAAGAAATTCATTATAAGTGCATTTGGTTCCTTGGTTACCAGAGTCTATAACTGTTCCTATGTTGTAAGCAGAGGTGGGTAGAGCTGTCAAAATTATAATCAAGTAACAGCAAAGAGAGTTTAAAATAATATATGTATGTAGAAGTACAAAGCTGTGGCTCAAGATATTTTTCAAGTGAGAGTAACTGTCCAAATCTAATGTCTGGTTTATAATTTAATGTTAATATTATGGGAAGCACTAAACATTTAATAATGCACAAAATCTGGTATTTGGTATATGTTAAGTTATAATGCTGTTACTTCATCAAAAACCTACGTGGAGTAGTGTTTTAGTTCATTCACACATGTTTGAGTAATCCTTTATTATTAGTCTTTCTATATGTCCAAAGCTCAAAATGCTCTGTTCCACCTTGTGATGTCATAAACATGTAGTTCACAAGTTAACAGCTCCTTTTAACGTTCAGTAGGGATTTGCAATTCCAGGACTGGAATCCTCCAGATGATTCAAGTGAAGGTGTCTGTAGTTTAAAAACTCAATGGAGCTCTCCTTGTATTAGCACATGACATCATGAGGTACAACAGAGTGTTCTCTGTTTGAGAGAAGTTGTTTTTGATGAGGAAACATTATAACATGTAATATGGGTCTTATGTCATAGACTTACTGTGGAACTGTGGAAAGAGTAAACCAAACTTTTACTCAAGTAAGAGACGTTACACTGTCAAATCTATTACTCAATACAAGTAAAAATATGCATTCTGAAAAAATAGAAACACAAGGCAGCAGGGTGCTGAGTGGCTAGCACCAACTTCACAGCAACAATGTTCCAGGTTTGATCCCCATAGCCCAGGTTTTTCTGCATGGAGTTTGCATGTTCTCCCCATGTCTGGATGGATTTCATCAGGCAACTCTGGTTTCCCAAATTAACCCAAAACATGCACCATATATAAAATCCTCCTGCTAAGATAGTCCTGTCCAAGCCTAGCTACAAAATCATGGAGATGGGTCCCCCGGGTGCCCCATATGCCACCCACTGCTCCTGAAAGAGATAATAAAGTACTACAAAACACAAAACAAAACAAAAAACAAAACAAAACACAATTTTATGAAAATATACTCAAGTCTGTGCAACTGAATAAATGATACTTATGATGAAAAGGCAAGACAACCCTTCATGCTCATACCCCTGCCCCCTTTAATAATGTGGGACAAATGGGCTAGGTCTCCCTGCTGATCAAGTCCTTGAAGAAAATTACACATGTGATGGAAAGCCTTTGTCTTTCATCTTCCGTTTCCAATCCCTGGCATAACGTCATTTACAAGCACATTTAAAAGGTACCGCAATGGCACCAATGACAGGTTAGCCATCCATCTCACTTTAAATGAGTTTATGACGAGGATCGTGGTGACGGCCATGTTGGTGTGGGTTATGGGGCATGTGTGAACCCACTCACCTGGTGGAGATCACAATGGAGAGGGTCCCGTGTTTTTGCAGTGATATGTGTTTTGGGGGCAGTGAAGAGTGGAAATAACAAGCAGACATGTCAAACTGTGTCTCAAATGCTGCATCATCTCTCATTGTGTGTGAATGTACGAGGCAGTGCAGGAGCGGAGGCAGCGCGTGACGGACACCTATCCCATAATGATACAGCTGCCCTCCCAGAGGCCCCTCCCTCCTGTGTCTAAGTAACACTGTCAGATGGAGATGTAACAGTGCATCTAAATGAGAGCTTTAATAGGTAATATTAGACAAGTAGCCTGTGCTAATGGGTGATGCAGAAACAAGTCAATAAATAAAAGTTCCGCTTTTTTAAATGCAACATTTTGAGGTGAAGTGTGGGAGGGTTTGGTTTTGGTTTCTTTTGTTTTGTCTTGTTTTTTTGTTGTGCAAAATTTAAAAAACTTTGTTTTACATTATTAAGCTTTATGGCAATGGTCCTAATTTTTCATTATTCTGAAATCCATGGATTTGGGCTTCTAAATATTGACACTTTAAAGTACTGTTAAACAAGCTGTATCAGATTTTTACTGTCTTAAAACATTGAACAGACCAGCACTAGTTCATCATTCAACAGTTTGCAGCAGTTCAAAATATTTTTTCAATTTCCCTTATAAATGATTAACCATGATGGGTTTATAAACTTGGTTTACAACATTCAGAGGCCAGAGTGTCATCATAATGCTCACACAAACATGCTAATAGTGCACTTCCTGGATGACCCAGTGCTTTATAATTAGATGCAGCCAGAGAAATGTCATTTTGACAGCTGCTTTTACTCATAGATCTGTACTGGCGCAAGACAAATGTTAATAAAAATCTCAATAACGGTTGTGAAAACTGAAACGTTCATTAATATAATACTGCAGAGCTGGAGGTGCAAACTGGCAGCCATATTTCCATCATTTAGCCCCAGGGCAAGACAAGAGCTCACCCCACAGGGTTCAAGGCTGCACTATCAATAATACATGAACTGAAATACTAACACATTATTATTACTAGTTCTCTCCATTCTGGTACTAAAAGAATGATGACACCTCTCTGCTATAAAGTAGAATGGTTGTATTTGAAAACAGAAGTAGAAAATACAATTGAATAAAAGCGTAAAGGATCTAACGCACAGCGCTCTTGCCCCTGTGGTGTTTGGAGCACAGTGGCCTCTCCTCACATATGTCCATTTTAGATGATTACATGCAGGCTCCCATAGAACACAAGTGTCAGTATAGCCCTAAAAAACTGTGCAGATTGGTGTGAACACACAGATAATTAATGGCATTGGCGAATCCCCTTTAGCTCGGGTAGAGTAAATTGCTTTTTCACCCTCCACAGATTTCAGTGGGCTTGTTATGTTGATGATGCCAGTGCAGCTCACATAGGCACAAACTGTCTGCTCTTCCTCCCCCTCCTCCTCCTCCTCACCTTCAACCCTCAGCACACATCTGTAAGTAAACAGCAATGATATTCATGGGAAATTATATATGAGAAAGCTATGTGGCAGAATATACAGATTTGAATAGAGATGTTTTTGTGTGTTATCTGTTCTCAAAGCATTTAAAAGCTATTCGATTCTGGGGGAGTATGGGCCAGTGGAGGGAGGCCTTATAAATTGGACCTCACTGATTTAATTGTTCAGTTAAATTTTTTATATCAAGGTTATTGCTGCTGTGGTGGAGGTAGAGCAAACAGTTTTTTTTTTTGCTCATCTCAATGTATGTTTTGCTTGTTTCTGTACGTATAGCCAAATATTTTATGGAGTTTGGACATTTTTAATATAAATATAAATGTAAAATAAAAGATTTAAAGAGTACATACATTGCACTTGAGCCTGTATGTAGTTTATATAGCTAGTTATAATCTTTGACATCTTGGATCATTGTGTTGTAATTTGCACATTTTAAATTGCAATATTTATCTAAAGTGGCCGCTGACTTCTGTGTGAATGCAAAACTGCAGTGGCCAGTGGGAGCTGAACAACACAACACATCAAAAATTGGCAAAAAAGAATTTTCACCAGAATTTTTACCAGAGTTTTAAAATTTGTACCAGAATGAACAGTTATTTGCTTAATACGGTGTATCATTGATTAAGCAAATAAGTGGTTAAAGACAGCTCAAACACGCACAAATCATTACAAATACAATTTCAAGAGGGTAAATGAAAAGGGAAAACAATTACAACATGTTTAAAAGCTCTGAAAAGTCAATTTTACATAATAGGTCTGCTTTAAGTGAGACGTTTTTACGATGTGATTTGTGGCTAGCAGACAATTCAATTACAAAAATGTTCTCATCAGAAATACAATTAATTAACTGCATGATGTCTGCATCTACTAGTAATTACAAATTATTTTTTTGCCTGGTAATTTGGAAGTGCTAATTATTGTTAGCATTACAAAACTCCGCTCTGGCCTCTGAAAGTTTATAAACTCATCACAGTAAAAAATGAGGATTCTGATAATGCATAAAGTAAGTGAGGGGAAACTTTGGACCACTGCAAACTGTTTAAAAGTCCTATATTATAAATCGATTCTTGTGAGATTTAAATCCTGTTATAGTGTTGTCTCCTCCTCAAAAACATACCTGGAGTTATGTTTTGTTTAATTCACACTATTATTATTAGTCTGTCTACATCTCCAAAGCTCAAAATGCTCTGATCCACCTTGTCTCCAAAGCTCAAAATGCTCTGATCCACCTTGTGATGTCATGAAGTGGTAGCTTTAAAGTTAACAGCTACGTTTTACCTTTAGTTCAGTAGAGGTTGAAAATTCGAGGGCTGAAATGATCTAAATGATTCTAGTCAAGGTGTATGGAGTGTAAAAACACAACGGAGCACTTGCTGTATTACCACATGACATCACAAGTGTTTTCTGTCTGAAAGAAGAACCTAAATATGCAGGGTTTGTGTATTAAACATGTGTGAATGAAACAAAAAACACAAGTCCAGGTTTGTGGTGTGGAAACATTATAACAGATCAGACAATAGCGTTATATGGGCCCTTTAAAGTAAACTAGTTCTGTTTTTGAGACAGAATTCAACATCTTTATATGTCTAACTCCACATAATAAGAGAAGAAGTGTTACCCTGAAGAACTCCTTGGTGGATCCAGAGTCCAGTGTCCCGTAGGCGATCTCTGTCTGCTTGGCCAGGTCCTCTGCACTCTCTATGGGCGAAACCATCCTCTCCACGGTCAGGAAGGCAGCCAGGTTAGCCGTGTAGGACGAGATGATGATGAGGGTGAAGAACCACCACACGCCCCCAACTATCCGACCCGATAGAGATCTACAAAAACAA
Source organism: Scartelaos histophorus (assembly GCA_000787155.1). Classification (NCBI taxonomy): domain Eukaryota; kingdom Metazoa; phylum Chordata; class Actinopteri; order Gobiiformes; family Gobiidae; genus Scartelaos; species Scartelaos histophorus. The sequence continues at coordinate 4,662 of JACN01101339.1, read as the reverse complement.
CACAGAAAGCGCTTTTAACTCAACCGGGATTGCAAATAAAACCTAAGTGAACAATAAAGGCCAAACAGAATTGGATCTAATCTAGGGCTCCCTCTCATCCAGGCTTTTGTCTTTCCCGGTGTGTTTACTCGGCTTATCCGACGATTTCTGGAGAAGTGGCAACCCATTAGGTGTAGAAGAAAAGACTAAAGTGAGAGCGTTAAAAGTAAAATGGAGGAGGAGAGATAGCAAAGTGTTTGTAAAAGGTCTTGGAATTTGAATGGGCACAACAGGGGGAGAAAAACAGCCTTCTGAAGACGACTTCTGCACGACTGTGTGTGGCAGCCCATGTGGAAAACGCATTATGAAGTTGGCAGTAAGGTTCAAATTCAAAAGGTACACTGTGTAACTTCTAAGGTAGAGGGGTCTGCTTTGCTTGTCTCTATGGTGATGTTATTTCTTTGACTGCAGTAGAGGATTAAACATGTTTAAACATCTCCCTTACGTTTGTTCAATTACAGGTGTGTTCTAAAAATACCTTAAAAAACATGATTCTTTCTATGTGCAGGCTTGCCTCTCCATAGATCTGACCATTAACCTGTCTCCATTGTGATTACAAAGTTTATTTCCATGCTGTGGAATAATAAAGCTAAAAAAGGCGGAAGACCCTCCACCAGAAAAGTGACAAAGTGCATCTTTAATGCAGAACGGTCAGTTGTTCACTGCAGCAATTCTATTATGAACTTGGTTAATAGAGGCTAAAAATTATAACTGAGGAATGCACATTTGTTGCCAAACATGATTGCCTCCATCCGGGCTTGTGAACCAAATTACAAAAACATTCAGAAAGCACTTATCCACTTATCCACAATTACTTCAAAAAAGCATGTAGCCTGTCATTTTTACCAAAGCTAACCTAACTAAGTCAGAATTCACCTGCCCAGTCAGAACCACGCACTGTGATGAAAGATGAGTGGATTTAGAGTTGCATCCTTGAAAGACTGATGGTGTGTAATTACCCGCTAAGTTTAATGCCATATTGTGTTACATTTCAGGAAAACAGCTCTAAAAATCTCTAAAAGAAACTCACATTCCATCTTTAAACGATTACAGTTACTGAAGAAATAAGAAATACTGACAATTTGGCATCTTTTGGACCTCATTGTAGTGTCCTTGAGGTATTGATTTGTTTTTCCCAAATGGATGAATCAACAGTTAAGTGTGGGGAATGCCTAAACGACAATGCACTTCACATAAAAAAACAAAATGAACCAATGTAATAAAACAAGAAAATAATGTACAACAGGATCAGAAAAATGTACTTCATACTTACTGCTGCATACTACTTCTTCAATATAATCAACATACACTACTTTTGGACTTTGGCGTGTGTATGTATGATTAATCAATTATTTATGATTCCTTATGGAGAACGGATGGCGCAAGAAAGAAGCATCGATCTGAGCTCAGCGGGGCGTTGCTATAACTAAATGCTCATGTGGGGGGCAAAAGTTAATGTATTGATCGGTAATGGACAAGTGGTCCTTTGTGGTCTGACCCCCTCACTATATCAGCAAATCTAGACAAATGCTCTGCTTCATAGTCAAGATATGTCAGCAACACCTGGTACGACGAAGCTTTGAATGTTTGCAGAATCATCCCAGAGGGCAGTTGTGAAGAAAACATGTTTACACTGTACTGTGAAAGCTAACATTAGTCCCAAGAGCTGCATATTCAGACAATGAAAGAGTATATTGATTAAAAGGTCTGTTTATGGTCTGTTAAACTACACTAGAGAATATTGGCAAGTTTGATTGACACGTGTCTGTGTGCTGGGACTCACACGTCCGAAAACTATTGACCAATGCAAATGTAAGGTCTTAAAGGTCCTTTATTACACAAAATTGACTCTTGTGAGCTTTTAAGTCGTGTTATAATGTTGTCACTTCATCAAAAACATTCCCGGAGTCGTGGTTTGTCTCATTCACACATATGTAGAGTGAATGTCCTTTTTATTGTTCTCCATAGCTCAGAATGCAGAGTGGTAGTTTTCAAGTTAACTTTTATCTTTAGTTCAGTAAAGATGAGCATGATCTGAAATCATCCAAATGACTCTAGTGGAGGTCTTTCTGAATTAGGAAATGGCTTCACAAGGTTCTTTCCTCAGTAACTCTGCCTAAAAATGCAGGGTTTGTATGTTGAATGTGTGTGGATGAAAACAAAAGTGGTATATTTTGTTTTTGATAAGGAAGCATTACAACACAGTTAAAAAAAGCGTAATATATTATGCATTTTTTCTTGGTATTCAATATTATAGCATACGCAGGTTGTCATTTTACATTCTTTTCATTATAAACCACAATATAGATCTGAAATGGCTTTATAAAAGAAGCAGGTCCATTCCTGTTCAAAACAAGTTCACAGTGGCATTTCAGGGTAACAAGCAGCTTACTAGTTTTTATAGTTGAATAATGTTTATGTGACATTTCTGAACCCTAAGTATTTTTGAATTATCTGACAAGTAAATATAGAGCAATGGGGAGAGATATGAGGGTTATGTGAAAACAGGAATTTGGAGTATTCAGGCCTTGAATGTAAGACAATGCACTTGACTACGCTGAGGAAAGATTAGATTTTAAATAACGAAACACAACATATTGTACGGAAGCAATTAACAAAACAAAATGTCTACAGAATGGTGAGATGCGCAAAGAATTGTGCCAACATAAACAGAAAACAGAACCTTTGAATAGATATAAAGAGACTGTATAGCTCTGAATATCTATACAATATGTTTTCTGACCCTGAGACGCAGATAGATTACACTGAACATATGTTATAAACAATATGCGTCTATGCAGTGGTGGTATTAGGATTTGGATGGGGAGCCAAGTGGAAGGCAAATTATACATTTTACAAATAACCATCTGCTGAAGAGAAATAAGTCTAATGAATATGTCTACTTTACAAACTCCGGGAGTTTGGAAACCCCTAAAAAGTATATGCTAAAACAAGACAAATTGCTTTCACTGTTTGCTGACAGTCCAGATCAATACAGAAGATTAAAAGTACACGAAAACGACACTATTAAGGAGGAGATGTCTGCGCCGTGGCCATAGACACAACACAGTGGAGGGATTATGGAGTTTTTCTTCTATTAATTTAGAAAGTGGGTTTGTAGAATCATCCATATAACAAAAATAAACTACTGCACCCCTTTATTACTATTTATTACTAATCTACAGTTTTGGGTTCAGTATAAGTCGATTAAAAAAAAAAAAAAGAAAAATTGATTTTGCCTATTTCTATTTTCTTGCTGTTTTTGAAGTGTGATGCACCACTGGAATTTCCCCATCGTGGGACAAATAAAAGTTAGTCTTATTTAATTTTTTTGTTGCAGATTGCAAGTTCGTTTTCAACCGGGCTGTTCTGATGGGGCGGATGAGGTGGGGACCAGACGGACAGGGAGCTGTATAACAAATACAGAGACATGTCCTTCTGGATTTCCAGGCAACCTTTTTGTAGATCTGACCTGAAAATCTGGCTTCTCTATGGAGGTAAATATGTTAATGCCATACTGTGAAACATTCCTGGCAAAGCTCATGATTGCAGACTCTTCACCAGATTATATAATAAAAAATATTTCATCTTTATCCAATGATTTAAAGGTATAGTATGTTCAGGTATAATCTCAAGAGAAAATTGTATTGTGTCAACTGGATTGATTCTAAAATTCAGAATTAGATTTGCTATGGTTTAAAATATTGCATTGACTCAGTGATAAAACATTAATATAATACGACTATAGGGGAAAATTTTTTGCTATGTATTAAAAATTTCATCTGTTTAAAAATAATTTTCTCTGCTTTACATCGTTCAAGAATGACACGCGTTTATTCTCTCATGAAACTTGTATTACTCTGAACCACTAGCTGGAAACAAACATTTTCTTTTGGTCTAATTGCATCAATAAATTTGCAATCTCAGTTTTGTCAAGAACGCCTCATGTTGTTTTTTCCCGTCCAAACAAATGCTCTGAGCCTTCATTACACCGAGCAGCACAACAGCTTAATCATAACATAGCCATTTGACGCCGTCTCAGATCGACGCTGCACCGCGAGCGAGAGGATCCAAATGAAGACGGAACACCTTCAATGGTCCACTGGAGACACGGAGAGGACGCCGTGATTAACAGCATGTCCGCCGTGTAACGCATGATGTCCTTGCTGTTCAGTTTCCATGTTTATCTAACAGAGGTGAGCGTGGGAATCTGAATTTGGTCTTTCTGAATATTTACACATTTAGTAGGAAATTTACAGAACCTAAATTTAAAAAAGTAGTGTATTTTCTTCTTAGGAACTGAGATGGAGGTGCAGATCAACAAGATATAACATTTACAGCATGGTACAACATTCACTCCAGTGTTGTGAAGTACTCTGGTATTGTACAGTGTTGAAATGCAGCTTGACTAAAAATGCTGATGCCATTTCTTTTCAAAGGATACATTTATAATGTGTGAACTGTCTCATTTCCTCATGTTGTTTATGCCAAAATAGAGCATATGGCCATTGTCAATTGTGTTGTCCTATATATTTTTCTAAATGCAAAAATAAAACTTTGTATTAAGGCACTTGAAATACATGTGTAGGTTACTCATTACTTAACTGCCCAAACAACTGTTCA
>KN490798.1:290-17028 GCA_000787155.1 Scartelaos histophorus | reverse complement strand
TGTCTCCTCTGTCCTCTCTGTGTCTCCCTGTGTGTCCTTGCCGTTTCTCTTCTCATTTATCAACCAGACCTTAGTACAAAGAAAAAAAAAGTGTGAGACAATCTTCTACTTGAGTCACTGTGTTATTTTGTTTGGGTGCGTATTTCTGCATTATTCATTCTGTTGTGAACATATTTTAGCGCATTATTGTGAATATTTTGAATAATTTGGGACAAAACACGATAACATGATTTTGAGGATCTGGCAACGCTCGGAGGGACGGGCACAGTGCAGCGCGTTTAATGTTCTGGCCGGTATCTTTGTGGTTAGCTCCGAGCTAAAGCTGCAAAGGTTGGAGTAAAAATATTTAATGCTTCAGCGCTGAGATCTTTGCAGAAGGAACGGAGTGTGAGGAGGAACCGGCCGCTCCACCGACGAGACCCGGAGGAGACCGGAGGAGACCGGAGCGCATGGAGACGGTGCAGAGCCCGAGAGTCGCGCTGCTCCGGGCGCGAAAGCAGACGAGTCTCTCAGCGAGTCCTGGGCCCGGTCTGGACCAGGACCCGAAGCAGGACCTCCCACAGGCTGCACAGATTAAAGAGGAGCCAGAGGAGCCGCGCATCAAGCAGGAGGAAGAGCCGCTGCCAGTGTAAGCGCCGCCATTTGGACGCACATGTCTGATCTGCACATGATGCTGCTTTACGCACCGAGGGGCTTTGCCATCTGCCGCCATATTGGTTCTAGTCTCTAATGTAAACAAACGTAAACTCTGCGAAGTTAAATGAAGCAGTATTTCGAAGTTTTAGCCATTTAGAAATCAAGATCACTGCCGCATCTTATGTGAATGCAGCTCCTCTAAGATATTATGGACCCAACAGTCTATGGGACACAAACACTGGCTGGGGCAGAAGAATTTAGGGGAGAAACTAGATTCAATGACTGACGCTTTTATGGCATTGTGCTTGAGACCAGAATTGACAGTTTCTTGGTTAATGTAATTTTCATGATGGCAAAACGTTCTTTAGATAAATAAAAACTAAGATCCAAATGAGCCACTAAATCATATTGGGCATGAGAAATTAACTGACACTTACCTGTAGAAATGCACCAATTTAGATGTAGTATTATTATTATTAATTAATTTATTCATTTATTTCCTTTCCACTATTTACGCGGAAAATGTGTGGTCAGCTCCAAAAAGTCTGAACTTGAAATGTAAGAAGCCGTAACGTGCAACTCACAACAAACATAGATATATTTAATTTAATTTAATTTAATTATGTTTATTGGCATATTTAATAGCAGTAATGGCTTTTATACATGAACAGGTTGTATTTCAGTTATTACCACTGTAGCCTATGTGGTCATTACTGAGGCCTCTGACGTGAAACAGCCTCATTTCCAAGAAAAGATGCCCAAACTTGCTATAAAAAGGCAGACTTGGCAACTAACTCACCGGCGAATTTTCCCAGTTCAGATGGGGGTGATTGACAGGTGCATTAACCAATTGGGGACATGCTTGTTCTTTCTTTATCAACACAAGAATGCGCGCTACGAGGAAAAAATATCACAAGAGTTATAAAGAAAAGCTTTGTACACCATATTATGATGTTGTTCTCTCATCAAAAATGTGCTTGAAGAGTTTTTAGTTGTCCATGCGTGATATCCGAGTACAAAAATATGATACAAAACTACATATCAATTTGATTTAACGTGGGGAGCAAACTTATTAAACATGTTAATATGTTGTTTTTGACAAATACAGCATATTCAAAACAATAAAACGTAATATGGTGATCTAAATATGTTATGAGTTAGTAGTTAATTCCCCATAGATGTTAAATACCTGCTGTTTAAGTAACAAAATCATTTGTTTGCAACTTTGCTTTAGATTGACATGATACTGTTGGAATCCTTTTCAGATCTGTCCCAGAGACCAGTGTCTGTGTGAAGACAAAAGTGACCCCTCTGCTTCAGCAAACTGAGCTCAAAAAAGAGGAAGAGGACATTAGCTTGGAGATACATGTCCACAAACAGGAGATAAAGGAGGAGGACATCAGCTCAGAGACACATGTTCACAAACAGGAGATAAAGGAGGAGGACATCAGCTCAGAGACACATGTCCACAAACAGGAGACAAAGGAGGAAGACATCAGCTCAGAGACACATGTCCACAAACAGGAGACAAAGGAGGAGGACATCAGCTCAGAGATACATGTCCACAGAGAGGACACACTGGGGGAGGTCATCAGCCCAGAGACACATGTCCACTCTGATACAGGGGAGGACACGGAGCACTCCTCTGACACTGACAACGATGAAGACTGGAGAGCTCCATTCAGCTGTTCAGATGACGAAGACTACGACCAAATCCAAACCAGAACCAGAGGCACCACTGCTCGACCCCCTAAACACAGGTCTGCACCAGAGACCAGTGACACTGCAAACAATGGAGACGAGTCAGGAACAGCTGAAAGAACTAGGAGCAAGACTCAGCATTGCCCTATTTGTAAAAAGAAGATAAAAGGGAGTAAATGTGATTTACAAAAACACATTAGAATTCATACAGGAGAGAAACCTTACAGCTGTTCAACTTGTAACAAAGCGTTTTCTACTAAGTCAGCTCTCCATTCACATATTAGAATACACACAGGAGAGCGACCGTACAGCTGTCACACCTGTAACAAAACATTTTCCACTAATTCAGCTCTACGTGCACACACAAGAACACACACAGGGGAGAGACCTTTCAGCTGTTCTGTCTGTAAGGAAAAATTTTCCACTAAGGCTGTTCTACAAGTACATCTACGAAAGCACACAGGAGAGAAACCTTACAGCTGTTCAATATGCAACAAATCCTTTTCCCAGCTGGCTAATCTCCACACTCATGGGCGAACACACACAGGTGAAAAACCATTCAGCTGCGCCTTCTGTGGGAAAGATTTTGCCGGCGTCTCTGGACTAAAGCATCATATGAGTTTGCACACGGGGGAGAAACCATTCAGCTGTTCAAACTGTAATAAGGCTTTTTCTAATAAGTATAAACTCAGTTCACATATGAGAACTCACACAGGAGAGAGACCTTACAGCTGTTCCACCTGTAACAAAACCTTTTCCTATAAGAGTGCTCTGGTGGTACATAGCAGAATACACACTAGAGAGAGACCTCAAGTGTGTTCATTCTGTAAGCAGACTTTTCCCACTAGAGCAGACCTGCGGATACATATGAAGACACACAGAACAGCACCACAGAGCACCGCTGTGGGCGTGGTCACAAACGCTGGTGCAGCCCCAGTGCACACACTGCACACTGGGCCTGTTTACATCATTGTGGGGCCAGTTGTCGTTCAGACACAAAACTCCTCAACCACCCCAAATGCGGCACCATGAACCACATGAGGGGCCATCAGCTGACCAAACTACTTATGTCTGTAACAACAGCTCTTTCACCTAATACCTGGTGGCTGATGTGCACTAGTGGAGCAGAGAAAAATCTTTCTGAGGCATACAGACAGAAAAGGCAAGCTCTACAGCACCAGTGCATACATCCTCTGGTCCAAGCACCTTTTTCATTCACTTACATTCACTGTGGACTGTGTGGTTTAGCATGAGAGGAGCTCCACAGAGAGAGAAGAGTGGCTTTTACTGTGCTCCAGAATTCAGTTGCTAAGTTCACCCCAGGCGGCCCCGCTCCTGCAGCCAGTGCTGTTTTACGTGGAAGTAGCCGCAGTGTGAGAAGAGCCTGAAGCCTTCTGTGCTCAACTCAAACTTGATTCGGTTTAGAAAGTTCTAAAATAGAGACAGAATCTGATACAAAATGCAAATATCCCCATGTCTTTCTTATGACATTTTAAGTGACCATTCTGATGTGCCTAACCTGGTGCATAGGTGCTTTTCTTTTGTGATTTTTTTTAATGAGCTTTAAATGAGCTTTAAATTTAATTTGTGAAAGTGAAATAAAGAAGGGATGAACACAGCAGCATTGTGATAAAAAAAAATCAAAAATAAAACCAAATGTTAAAAAGAAAAAACTGACATTGTTTTGTGGCTGAGGTAACTTCCAGGTCTTCAGTGCAGCTGCATAAACTCTCCAAACATTTCACGTGCCCAAATCTGACAGTCTGAATATGGATAAAGACTCTGACTGTAGCCTAGAGCCAAACAATATGAGTTTAGTGAATACATAATGACTACACACGGTGGGGTGGTTATCAAGAAAGGGGAAATGCACCAAGTTACCCCCAATGTTTCAAGTAGAGGTTCCCAGGTGAAACTTCAGGCCTGTACACCAATAAGATGTTAAGACCAATGTTTATGGCAACAATTGGTGCTTATTGCAAATAGTATAAATTAACCGTGATTCTGTCTACGTACACATAAAGAACATTATATAGAAAATCACTAACCAATAAAAACACATTGGGCTGTATCCAGTGCGTCATGTCTTCCACAGGGCAGTGGCTCCCTCTAGCGTCGCTTTCAGAGAATGCAGCTCCAAAAAGAAAAGCCGATGTTTGTGGAGGCTGTCCAGGCCAAGTAAGAGTCATGTTTGTGGAGATGCAAGCATGCTCATGTTTTGTGTGTATTTGATTATTGAGAATTGACTTTTTGTGACTTTAAATAAATGTAAGAAATGTAAGTTAAACTCTATACTGTAGAACATTACTGACAAAGTAATTTTCTTAGAGATAAGGAGATGGCTGACCACAAAAGGAGTTACACAGAAGAAATTCTCTAATGGTGTTAACAAAGAGAGTCCTAAGTCTGTTTGACCTTTGCTGGAGGATTACTGGATCAAGTTTAGTTGGATGTAGGTTGTATGTTGTTTTTAATCATTTATAATCCATTGCAAATTTAGAATGACAGCTCTGCATTTCTTATACCGTCTGGTCCCCACAGTCTGTCACGCCTCGAGCCAGAACCAAACTTAACTGTGCAATCAGATTTGTCAATTTCAGCGATGCATATGAAACGAAGGAGCTTATTTGTCACATATCATTTCCAAATAAAATTACATCTCTCACCTCAGATTAAAAGAGTTTAGTGCTTCACTCTTTGATGTGGGGTGACCATGAGTGTCCCTGATTGGCTAAGCCACCTGTCAGTCACGCCCATCTGAACTCTGGGAGATTCACCTGTGACCAGACTCATCCTGGTGCAGTATCAGAGAGGTGAGTATTCTGGATCCAAGGCCAATCCTGTTAGGCCTCTTAAAAGAAATCCTGTCAAGAGTCTCTGTCTGTTAGTGAGGGCAGGAGAGTAAAGAAGAATCTCACTGTGAGGAGGAGGAGGGGAACATGTGAAAGCCGGGGAGCCCGATTTATTTATTATTATTTATTATCCATTATTAAATGCCCGCTCTGTGCAAGAGGACATCAGGTTAGTTCTACTGATTGTCAACGATTGCGCCAACTGAAGAAAGAAATGCTCTTGTGCTCAACAGAATCGTCAATGAACTCAGGACCGGCCATGTCACGTTGTGAAGCTTAGAGTTGGACTACAAAAGGAGTCTGGAAGAATTGAAATAATAACTAATGATAGATAAATAAATAAATAAATGAATAAATAAATAAAGCACTTTTAAAAACAAGGTTTACAAAGAGCTCCACACTCAGCCAAAAACAATAATACAAAAAAACATACAGGAAACATAAAAAGAATGAAGCAGACAGTCAGATCAATTAACTGAATAATACAAACAGTATAAAACAATTAAATTAATCTTTTGTATTAATGGCTAAATCTGGCACATTTACATGTTGTACTAACACATGTTCCATATTTAATAAATAAACATAAATCATTTAATTTAAACCAGTTAAGAAAAGGCTACCAGGGACCTGCCTGGGGCTCTAAGGCTGCAGAAGGGCTGGGAGGGAGTTAAAAGTCCTGAAATAAAATTTAGTTCCTAAACGAGCTTTAAAAGTGATCACTAAAATCTTAAAAGCACTGGAAGCCTATTTATGAATGTGGATGACATTAGCAGAAAAGACTCTGAGCTCAGTCAGAGAAGCTTTGTGCAAAATGTTTCATTAAACTGACTGAACAGGTGACACTGGAAGGAAGCACTTGTTATTCATACGATTCATTTTAGGGCGACAGCACAGACGGCATAAAGAAGTGGACAGAGCAAGTGTGAAGTCACCTATTTTGACAAAACAGTGAGGAAAAAAAAGGGTGTAGAGCAAATGAACATTTTAAGGCCAAAATGACAGCGGTGGTTATAGCAGTGGTTCCCTAACGCAGAGGTCAGAAGATTAACTGGACATTGGACATACTAGTAGTAATGTTACTGTGTCCTTAGGCGAGACACTTCACCCACCTTGCGGTCCTTGTTACCTTAGCCTATGTCATCAGAGGTATAATACTCCCTACAACAGAAACATTCCAAACTGAACTACACTGGACTGGAATGGACCACACTTTCTCATGGCACCAGGTGCTGCATCTGTACTGATGTAAATCAACTTCTTCTGCATTAAAACTGAAGCCTCGTGTCTTTTCTTACAAATCCTGGGCTCCTACAATTTATTTATTCTTGAACAGTGCCTGGAATGACACTGGCGTGTGGAAGTTTTGGTGCTGGGATGGGCGATGGCACAGATCGGCAGCTTTGCTTCTGTCAGTGTGTCCCAGGGCAGCTGTGGCTTTAAACCACAGACTGCAACATGAATGATGCAGTTAAATAAAAACAAATAACAAAATCCAACAAACAATTTCAAGTGTCCTTTCAAATATCCCAGGAGGCTGTATATTCTTCAAGACAGACAGAACAGCTGTATGGTTTCTCTTGTGTGACTTCTCATGTGTTGTGTCAGAGAAGAGTTGGAGGTAAACCGTGAATTACACACAGAACAGCTGTAAGGTTTTTCTCCTGTGTGTGTTCTGAAATGGATTTTCAGATCATAGTTTGTGATAAATCGAGAATTACAGACAGAACATCTGTAAGGTTTCTCTCCTGTGTGAAGTCTCATGTGTCTTTTCAGAGAAGAGTTCGAGGAAAACCGTGCGTTACAAGAAGAACAGCTGAAAGGTTTCTCTCCTGTGTGTGTTCTGAAATGACTTTCCAGCCGAGACCTTGAGCCACATCGTGCATTACAGATAGAACAGCTGAAAGGTGTTTGTTGTGCGCGTCCTTTTTTGTTCTTTCTTTTGTTTGTCCTCTTGTGTTCTGCAGGATGATTCTTTTCAGTAAATTTATTCTTACAGTTTGAACAGCTGAATGGTTTCCCTCCCTCTAAATCCTTTTGAGACCCAATTATACTGTTACAGACAGAGCACTGATGTGTCTTCCTTTCAGTTCCTTCAGCTGTTCCTAACATGTCTCCATTGTCCACGGTGGCACTTGTCTCTGAGGCAGTGTCAGTGTCAGAGGAGTGTTCTGTGTCTCCGTCTGTCTCAGAGTGGACATGTGTCTCTGAGCTGATGTCCTCCCCCTGTGTGTCCTCTCTGTGGACATGTGTCTCTGGGCAGATGTCCTCGGCCTCTTTTTTGAGCTCAGTTTGGGACGTCTCTTCTGTCTTCACACACACACCACTGGAGTCTGTCACAGATCTGAAAATTAATACCAAAAATAAAGATGATCATCATAGTCAGAAGTGTTTGGTCTTTTACCGATCTGAGCACAGAGACACAAACTGCAAATGTCTCTGATCAGGGCAAGATTTTAAAACTTTATATCAGGTTTTTCATCTTGTTTTCAGATTTATTATCTACTTACTGTTTCTGAGACGGCTTCATTCTAGTCTAGAGGAAGTTTATTTTAAGATAACTTGTCAAGTGAAATTATCTGTCCAGGCAACTAGATAATTTCACAACTTTTAAGTCATTTTATGATAGATTTAAATGTTTATGTCTTAAGCTTTTTTGCAGTGCACACACACAAACACATACACATACACCGCAGGAAATTGCCTGATATATTTAAACGTATTTATGAATGTGAAATGTGCTTCTTTTTATTATTGCAGTGAGATTAAATACTTATTTTAAATGAACTGCACATTTAAGATTTTTACATTTTAATCATGTAAATTAATTCAAATGATTTCAGAACTTTTAAAAAGTATTATTCACTAAGATAAAAAATAAAGATGATGAACATCCTCTTGATTTGTAAAAGTAAATAAATAAATAAAGACATGAAATAAACAAAAATAAATAAATAAATACATGAAATAAATAATTGCATTTATATGTGTTTAAAGTGACTCACACTGGCAGCTGCTCTTCCTCCTGTTTGATGCTCAGTTCTTCTGGTTCTTCTTTAATCTGGGGAGTCTCTGACAGTTCCTCCTTCAGACTGGGAATAGGACTCAGAGAGTGAATCTGAACACCTGCAGGAGACAATGGTTCTCATTTATTAACATTACAGTGAGAATGTGTGTCTAAGAACCTGTGGCAAAGATCACAGAGAAGCATGCTCCATTTCCATCAAAAATAAGCCTGGCAGATTGATTACACATTAAAAAAGACAAAAAACTACATAAAGTACTGAGAAACAGCATGGATTTTCTAAAACACCAAACTCTTATCTCAGTTATACAAGTTATACATTTTGTTCTGAATTTTCAAGAGGCATTTGAGAGACACGCTGGTGACTTTTAAGTAGAGTTTCCTCACAGTTTCTTGTAGAGGTTTGAAGTAGAGCTGTGTAATGTCATACTGTGGAACATTTCAGGAAGGACATATCCATAAAAACTAGCAGGTAATGGACCACCAACCAAAAAGTTACATCATGTAGCTTTCAAGAACACATAAATACAGAAGCTTGTTGTAAAAAAGCAGATGGTGTCATGTGTGAAAGAGCCTCATGTGATCATCACTATAGCCCACTTACTACTACAATGGTCTTTTTATGATTTTATCCAGCTCCAGGGGTTTTAACAAAGCCATTATAACATCCTGATCTTCTCTTCCCCTAGTTGAGACTTTCTTTTTACACACTGATCTTATTTAGTGTGTAGTTTCTGTCTCTAATGATTCTGATGTCTTTTGGCTTTTGATTATATGAAATTTTATTATTATTATTATTATTTTCAGCAGTTTTAGGCTATGATGTGCTTCTGGACAAAGTTTGAGGGAGGAAAAGATGCAGAGGAAAGCCAAGAGTTGTGCCTTTTAGCAGCCTGTGTACCTGTGAGTCCGGAGCGCAGCCCGTGCGTCCATTGGACACACTGAGGATCCATTTGGCGCAGCGTGAGCGCGCGTCTCCTTTTACTGCACAAAAGTCTGATCCACGTTATGGACTGTGAGCCTTTATTGTGCTGTTCACTAAAGGCTGGTGGTTTAGCTTTAGCTCCGTGCGTGTTTTCTTCTGCGGACTAAAAACATTGTAAAAGGACGCTTTGCTGCCCCCTACTGCAGCCCATGTAACTCTAACGTGACAGTCTAATAATAATAGGTTTTATTATTTATTTTAGATTCGACAGGTATGAAACATTTTTTTTTCTATCTCTACACAATTTCTCTAGATAACACAATAAGAGAAACTATGCGGCTTTTAAAAAAGTCTTTATTTCTAAAAAAGAGTTTATTTCTTTTTTATGATTATGGCTTACAGATAATGAAAAACCAAATTCAGTGTTTCAGAAAATTTTAATCTTACATAAAGCCAATGAAAAAAAGGATATTTTAAACAGAAATGTCTGAAAGTGTGTTTATTTTTATGCACTTAATACTTCCCCTAGATTCCCCTGTGGCACTGCTCAGTCCAGGCTGCTTTGATCGTGACCTTCATCTGTGTTGTCGACTCCGGTGCCTCTCATCTTCCTCTTGGTAATATCCTAGAGTTTCCCTGTGGGGTTCAGGTCTTTAGGCCAGTTAAGCAGCGTAACACAGCGTAACACAGCGTAACACTAAGCAGCGTGGCACTTTTGGCTGTGTTTGCAGGTGCCAAGTCCTGCTGGAAAATGAAATCAGCATCTCCATAAAACTTGTCAGCAGAAGGAAGTATGAAGTGCAGCAGATAACACAGCAGCTCACCTTTGTCCTGAGGGCTGTTACGCTCCTCAAATTGTCCTGACACTGAATCTGTTGACTCTGCCTGTTGAGCTGCACTGACACTTTTGTTTGAGCTTTCTATTTCAATTGTATTTTACTGCTCATGTGCTTCAAATGCCCCTCAGGAACAAATAAAAGGACATTGATTCATTGAGCTTTCTGTCATGTTGTGAATCGTTCAGCTGGATTACAAAAGAGGTCTGAAGGAAAGTATTTGAGTTTTCATTCTGTCAAAATATCCATGAAAGTGAACAATTTTAACAGGAAAACCCCAGAGAGAAGTCTTTCATTTTTCAATAAACTGACTATGAATGAGTGACAGTGAAAAGGGAGCACTTTTTATTCATATTATTAATCCACGAGTCACACAGAAGCATAAACCCAGCAGGCGGCAGCAAATGCACGATCTAAATGCTGCCATAAAAGCCAAAAGAAGAGCAGAGGACAAAGGGTTTTCAAATGTTTTTCAAATATGACAAAAACATCATCTACTCATTCAGTTTTAAGGGGACATAAATCTACTTTTATGAACCTCTTATAGCAACTGGAGGTTTGTAGTCGACTAAAGAAATTTTGTTGGACTAAAAATATGCGGTGCCGATTGGTTAGTCAACGAAGAAACTTGTGAATCTGTCTATAACTTAGTGGCTTCTCTTTTCCGCTGTTGTCCCATAAAAATCGTTATCGTCTAAACAAAATGATGGGGCGACTAATACACGACTAAGACGCCATCGACCGATTAATCGACTGAACAACTACAGCCCTAAAAGAGCCGTTCCCTCATTTTACAATTACGGTAAGATGTTTAATCATGTTTGACTAACCCCGAATTGTCCTGCATTCGCGGCTTGAGTGTTCAGAAAATTTCAGTTGCCACCTACCCCCTAACTCCGCCCCCTTTTCCTTGAGCGATTATTAAAAATTCAGAGTCTGGGTCAAAAATGTGCTGTACTTTTCAATAACAGAAACGAGTCCATACACATGTACACATAGAGGATCAGTTTCTGGTTGGACAAAGCTCTGTCGTGGTGTCCTTTGGCAACACACTTCACCCCCAAAGTTGCTCGGTGAAGTCCTTAGGGTGTTTTGAAAGGCACTATATAAATTAGTGTTATTATTATGCTGCACTTTGAGATCAGTGTTATTATTTTACATTAGGAACATGTTGTGCTGGAGGTCATTAGACAAATTTACACATATGATAAAAGCCTCTGAGAAAACGTCTTAATTACAACTCCAGTGTACCCCAAAAACAGAGCATCTGTGTGGTCTCCTGTTCACGCTTACGTCACAAACCAGGAAGACGTTTAGAAAGATGCGATAACGACTTCCGCGGGTTCAGTTCGCCGTAGTAAGTCAGACAAAATCTAGGAAAAAGGAGAAAAATGTCCCAGTTTTCTTCATCTACATGTCACTCTAGTGTTCAGTTACGTTAAGCTAATCAACAATTACAACAATACCTCAGTTTTTATCATTTCCCCACTGACGCACAACTCCGAGCGCACTGGGTACATGCGATTAGAAGAAACTAAATTCAAGATTATCCCTAACGGCACATTCATATTCAGTCTTCATTTTACCATTTACTTCAGGGTCTGTTAACACAAAAAGCTTGTGGATAAAAACAACAAAATATTCTATCCGAAGTGCATTTCATTCAGATGGTGACAGCGTATTTGGGGCTTAAAAACGTGAAAATTTGGAATAGTTGAATACGCTCCACTGTAGCGTTTCCGTCTACACTGCCGAAGACGCAAAACTCTGGTCAGATCTGCTCACGTCGCACATGCGTTTACGTCACATACATACAGTACGATAGTGTATAACAGTGCCACCTAGCTGCCTGGCATGCACCCAATCGAATTCCACTCACTTTTGCATTACCATCACATAAATGTAGCCTCACAGTCGGTAACTACACCAAAAGTTGTCATCGCATTTTTCCAAATGTCTTCCTGGTTTGTGACGTAAGCGTGAATAGAGCCTATTGTCTTTTACTACACCAGTGACCTCTGCTATTTCCAGTAGTTGTTGACATCACACAGAACTGCCCTGATTGCCAGACTGCAGCGGTGGAGTTTAAAGAGTGGAAAACTGACCAATCATAGTGTTCCTTATAGCGCCCCTTTAGTCCTCCAGGTACTGCCTAGTTTAGCAGCTCTATTTGAACTGAGGTTGTGGGTATAGTTTAGGTGTTTAGATTTACACATTGCACCAGTGTTTACTTCTAATCACTTTAAAATTAATTAATAAAGGATGTCTTAAGGCCCTGTTAAAATGCTGTAACATGACATTATTAACTCATCTCCAAACCTTCGGTCACGTTCTGTTCAGACCAGACCTCTCCTATGTGTTTTCTCATATGTTTTTTCAGAGTAGAGCTCCAGACAAACTGTTCATTACAGACTGAACAGCTGTAAGGTTTCTCTCCTGTGTGCCTTCTCATATGTTTTTTCAGAGAGGAAGTCGAGACAAACCGGGAATCACAAATTGAACAGCTGAAAGGTTTCTCCCCAGTGTGACTTCTCATGTGTTGTTTCAGATTGGAGCTCAGAGTAAAACGCTTATCACAGTTAGAGCAGCTGTAAGGTTTTTCCCCCGTGTGACTTTTCATATGATAATTCAGAATAGTGCTTTTGGAAAAACGTGCATTACAGACTGAACAGCAGTAAGGTTTTTCTCCGGTGTGACTTCTCATATGTTGTTTGAGAGAAAAGCGTGAGGCATAGTCTGTATTACAGATAGAACAGGTGTAAGGTTTGACTCCTGTGTGACTTCTCAAATGTCTATTCAGAGAGGAGCTCGAGCCAAACTGTGCACTACAAATAGAACAGCTGTAAGGTTTCTCTCCTGTGTGACTCCTTAAATGATGTTTCAGAGAAAAGCGCGAGGCAAAACTTACATTGCAGATAGAACAACTGTAAGGTTTCTCTCCAGTGTGATTTCTTATGTGATGTTTCAGAGTAGTGCTCGAAGAAAAATGTGTATTACAGAAAGAACAGATGTAAGGTGTTTCTCCTGTGTGGCTTCTCATGTGTTGTTTTAGAGAAGAGTGTGAGGCATAGCTTACGTTACAGACAGAACAGGTGTAAGGTTTGACTCCTGTGTGACTTCTCATATGGCTAGTCAGAGAAGAGCTCGAGCCAAACGGTGCATTACAGATAGAGCAACTGTAAGGTTTTTCTCCTGTGTGTGTTCTGAAATGGATTTTCAGATCAAAGTTTGTGATAAACCGAGCAGTACAGACAGAACATCTGTAAGGTTTCACTCCTGCGTGACGTCTCATGTGTCTTTTCAGAGAAGAGTTTGAGGTAAATCGTGCATTACAGGTAGAACAGCTGAAAGGTTTCTCTCCTGTGTGACTTCTGAAATGAATGTCCAGCTGGGACCTCGAGACACACCGTGCATTACACATGGAACAGCTGAAAGGTTTTTCACTTGTGTTTGTCTTTATGTGTTCTGTAGGATTCTTTTCAGTAAATCTATTCTTACAGTTTGAACAGCTGAATGGTTTCCCTCCCTCTAAATCCTTTTGAGACCCAATTATACTGTTACAGACAGAGCACTGGTGTGTCTTCCCTTCAGCTCCTTCAGCTGTTCCTAACGTGTCTCCATTGTCCACAGTGGTGCTGGTCTCTGAGGCAGTGTCAGTGTCAGAGGAGTGTTCTGTGTCTCCGTCTGTCTCAGAGTGGACATGTGTCTCTGAGCTGATGTCCTCCCCCTGTGTGTCCTCTCTGTGGACATGTGTCTCTGAGCTGATGTTCTCCCCCTGCAGCTGTTCCTAACGTGTCTCCATTGTCCACAGTGGTGCTGGTCTCTGAGGCAGTGTCAGTGTCAGAGGAGTGTTCTGTGTCTCCGTCTGTCTCAGAGTGGACATGTGTCTCTGAGCTGATGTCCTCCCCCTGTGTGTCCTCTCTGTGGACATGTGTCTCTGAGCTGATGTTCTCTGCCTCTTTTTTGAGCTCAGTTTGGGACGTCTCTTCTGTCTTCACACACACCCCAACAGAGTCTGGGACAGATCTGAAATAAAAAATAAAAAATTGTGTATTTATGTAAATTGTGTATTTATGTATTCATGGAATAATCATATCATATAAATATATGAAATGTCACATTTGTAAGTTCAACTCTAGTCATTTTGATTGAATCGACCAAGGCACTTTATGTAATTATGTAAATGAAACTGCAATAGAACTAATTATATTATATCTTCAAGAAATTAGATCCCAGGTCGACTATCTGTCCCTCACATACAGCTCATGAGGATCCTAATAAATTTTTTAAAATAAGAAAATAAACTCTTGTGTGGTTAGAAGTGTTTAAAGTGACGGTGACTCACACTGGCAGCTGCTCTTCCTCCTGTTTGATGCTCAGCTCTTCTGGTTCTTCTTTAATCTGGGGAGTCTCTGACAGTTCCTCCTTCAGACTGGGATTAGGACTCAGAGAGGGAATCTGGACACCTGCAGGAGACAATGGTTCTCATTTATTAACATTACAGTGACAATGGTGTAAATCTGCAGTGAGCTGGGAGCTGCTGTGGTACAGAGGCTGTAGTGTGAGTGCAGGGAGGTCAGGTGATGCTTTATAGATTTAAAAACTGCAGGAGACTTTTGAGCTCCGATCTGTGATGTAACAATCTGGGAATTTTGAGTGAGCATTCAGAGAATAAGACCTCTTAACAGGATTCATAACATAAAACATGAATTAAATTTCTCCAAATAGTCATTGTGACTAATTGTTTACTTTGAATAATTGAGTAATTTGAATTTGTTGTTGTGTGTGATTTAGAATAGAAAAGGCAGGAAAGAAAAAAGCTCAAAGCGAGAAAGACGAGTGTAATGTGGTTTGGTCTCCATTAATTTTGAAAGGTTTAATGCCATACTATGAAACATTCCAGACAAAGCAATAACATCTTCATAGAGGAAAGCACTGGACAAACCAATGCAACTTTACGTCATGTTATAATCTTATTTTCTCATCACAAACAGACCTGGAGCTGTGTTTTATTTTAAATCATGCATGTTCGAGCAATTATTTCTTATTAGTCTGTCGACATAGAACTTTTCGTGTTAACAATGTCAATTCCAGGACTAAAACTATCCAAATGATTCAAATGAAGGTGTGTGGAGTTTCATAGTAGAGCTCTTTCTGTATCACCACATGACATCACAAAGTAGAACAGAGTGTTTTTATGAGTTAAACATGTGTGAATGAAACAAAACAAAACTCTAAAGATCCAAATGATTCACGTGAAGGTGTGTGGAGTTTCATAGTAGAGCTCTTTCTGTATCACCACATGACATCACAAAGTAGAACAGAGTGTTTTTATGAGTTAAACATGTGTGAATGAAACAAAACAAAACTCTAAATGTGTTTGTGATGAGGAAACAACATTAGAACATACAGACAATAGTGTAATATGAGCCATTTAAGTGTCCACTTCCTACAAAGGTATTTTTTGAGTTCAACCTGCTCCAGAGTTTTGAACAAAGCCTTTATAAAATATAAAACTTGACAAAATGTGTCCCTGAAGTTTCCTCTTCTTCTACTCTACAGATTCTTTTTATGCATCGATCTTATTTAGTAAAGTTCTGTCTATGACGTCTTTTGGCTTTTGGTTATATGAAGTTTGACCAAAGTCTAACAAAATTGACAGAATCAATGCCGTTTTCATTGATTACAGTGATTACAGACACATTTTCATGGTTTTCAGACCTTTGGCTCTAATGATACATGTATAAGGTGACCAGACAGACAGACAGACCCTGCCCCCTGCAGATTTGTCCCTTTTCTATTCAACAATAAATGTCCCTCCCAGGAAAATATTAAAATATTTTTTGCTAGAAGACCCATATTACATTATTTTCTCATCTATGTTATAATGTTGTTTGCTCATCGCAGACCTGAAGTTGTGTTTTGTTTCATTCACACATGTTTAACACACACACCCATAAGTGTTACTCAAACATGTGTGAAATAAAACAATTCAAGTTATTCTGATGATGTTACAACATTATAACATGATTTAAAGCTCATAAGAATCCATTTGTGTAATATAGGACATTTAAAAATCCTACAGAAACATACTGTGATGTGTGAGCTACTGTGTCCAAGTAATTTCCCTTGTGAATCCATAAAGCCTGAGTCTAAACCTGGACTTGAAACTTGCCAAAAGGCCAGACACACAGAAGTCTCTCGGGTACGGGCCTGTTCAAGTGCGTGGGAAACTGGACTGAGCGCGTAATAATAATGTTCTTAACCCCGCGCTCCGTTCACAGTTTTGTTATGACCAAGCGCCACAGCCCGGGTGCGTCCCAGCTCCTCACTGCGCTCACCTGGTCACCTTTGGGACCTGGTATCGCGCTGTTTCACCAGTAAATCTGCAGCGCGCACGTACCTGTGAGTCCAGAGCGCAGCCCGTGCGTCTTTTGGACACACGGAGGATCCATTTGGCACAGCGCGCGTCTCCTTTTACCGCACCAAAGTCTGATCCACGGACGCGTTGTGGACTCTGAGGCTTTATTGTGCTGTTCACTAGAGGGCGGCGGGTTAGCTTTAGCTCCGTGTGTGTTTACGGTGCTTTTCTTCTGCGGACTACAAACCGTGTAAAAGGACGCAATGCTGCCCCCTACTGCAGCCTGTATGTAACACCACGTCTGTGAAAGAAACACATACACACATATACACAAAGTTTCTGCTAAAGTTTTAATTTTCAGACGCAAACTTGTTAGTATTTCTTATTTTAACAGATCAGTGG
>JACN01001607.1:0-13164 GCA_000787155.1 Scartelaos histophorus | reverse complement strand
CATACATACATACATACATTAATTCATAAGAAAAATACTAGTCATGAAAGACAACCAAGTTTAAAACATATATATTTTAAATAATGTTGGTAATGTTACTGTCTTGTTTTTTGTTTCATTCACACATGTTTGGGTAATCCTTGTTTATTTGTCCATTTACATCTCCAAACCTCATAATGCTCTGTTCCACCTCGTGATGTCATCATGAAGTGGTCATTTTCAAATTATCAGCTACGTTTTACCTTTGGTTCAGTAGAGATTGGCAATTCCAGGCGTGAAATGATCCAAATGATTCTAGTGAAGTTGTATGGAGCTTAAAAACACAGTCTAGCGTTTTCTGCATGACAGCATGACATCACAAGGTGGAACGCACTCACACTCCAGGGTTTGTGTGTTAAACATGCACGAATGAGTCAGTAAGGTAAAAGTGTCATAACGTTTTACTTTGCCAAGCGCAGAGAATTCGACCACTGTAAATTCAATGACGTCACGTTGGGCTGTGATATAAACTTAGAATTATGTGATTTTCAACAATAAATCATAGAACTTCCTTTGATATTCCCACGTGTCCTTATATCTGTGCAATCCTCAGTGTTCCAGGTAGGTTCTATAGTGCCCATGGGTGTATACTAGTCTATGTGCACAGGAATGGTTCAATTTCTGCCTGTGAATTTGACTTTTTTGTATCAGTACCTGCACAGATTAGTATATAGTTTCAATATCAGTTTTCATATCAGTTAACAGCCGATTTTAGTAGCTTTGACAACCCTGCGAGGTACCAGACACACTCTTCTACAGTAACACGTGCAGTCTAAGCTCTTCACATTCCGCACAGTCAGGTAAAGTCGGTTATAATGGCGTCAATCACTCCTGGGCTCCCGCATGAATGAATACATAATGGGAGAAGTTTACAGGATGTAGCTGTCACCTCCAAAGCGGAGTCCCCGGAGACTAAGGCAACAAGAGTGAAATAAACTCACGCTAACAGTTTATGTACAATCTACCCTGACTTAAAGGCCCCGTACCTGATTTTTACTGCTTTAAAAATGTAAAAGCTTGTTTGTTTTTAATGGTTTGTGGTTTAAAGTGGTGGAGGCTTCCATGCTAACTGTGCACTCCCTGATTCTCAAACAGGAACTCAAGGCTAGATTTACAGTTGACTCGGGTCTTGGTTTGGTCCAGGGTTGGTTTGTTCTGGTGTAGTCCAGGTTTAGAAGATTAAAAAAAAAAATTCAAACTTGATTTCAATATTAAGGAAAAGAATGAGTAGCTATTTCAATATTCTGATGATAATGGTTTTCATACTAGAGAATGATTTTGGTAACATTATTGCAATAGTTTCTTTACTTTTTTCTTTATTGTGGTCTCATAATGGCTCATAATGACGCAGCTATATTCAGGTTAAAAGCTCTGAAAAGTGTTGTATAAATTATATATATTTTCTCTTATTCTCATGGATCCAGTCTCGTGTCTCATCTTGTTTTGACGAAATTGTATTGTCCCATCTTTGTCCCAAATATGTATAACTGGTAGGACTGGTATGATAACGGTGAAGTAGAATTTTCACGAGACGCTACACACCACGAGATCAGGGCCATGAGAATAAGTCAAGATGATTTTGACATCATTTGTTATAAGTTCATATATAAAAGAATGACTTCTCATGTTAGTTTCTTGTCATGGGTGATTTGGAAAAGAGGGAGCAACCCAAGAACATAGAGAAAAAATCCTGCAAAGTGTTTTACTGCAAAATGTGAGATTTATTAGAGCAAACAACGTTTTGGCAAATATTTGTTTGATGAAGGCCTAGTGCCGAAACGTTGTGTGTCCTAATAAATCTCACATTTTGCAAGTAAAATGGTGCGGAATTTTTCTCTATGTAATAAAAAAGTTCACAATTTTATTTGTTTTATGTAATACTTCCGCAGTCATTGTACTACTGCTTTTTGAAACTGCAGCTTCTCAAATTGCATAACTCACCTGCTTTTAACTCTTATAAAATCGTCCCTCACTATATCACAGTTCACCTTTTGTGGTTTTGCTGTTTCACAGATTTTTTTTCGTGCAATTTTTCCATTTTTTTTTTTTTAATTATTTTTTTTTACAGCATATGAACATGCATTGTGTTCTGCATCCTGATTGGCTAAGGGAACCTGCACAGTGTTCTGTGTCCTGATTGGCTAAGGGACTATAGACACTGTCAGTCTCCTCTGTGTCAGGTCCTGTACTGTACAGAATGTGTTCAGACAAATCTACATAAATGGTTGACTGTAGAAGTGGGACTCTGAAGAGCTGTATGTTTGCGGCAGGGCCGGACTGGGACCAAAAAACAGCCCTAGACTTTCCCCACCATTCAGCCACAGTCAGACTTTGAGACCGGGGGGCACAACTCGCCCCTCTAGATCACAACTGAGGACTGAGTAACTCGGCCACTAAATCGAGGTTTGAACTTTGAGAGCGTTTCAACAAGAGAGAAATGTGAGAAATGTTCATTCCTGTCTGAGAAGTGTGTGGTGAGGGGTTTTACAGCCTTAAAATATCTATAATAATTGTAACAAATAAAGCTGACGACTTTGTGGATTTTGCCTATCGCAGGTTATTTTTGGAACGTAACCCCCGCGATAAGCCAGGGACCACTGCAGCCCAAGCCAAAGAGAGGCTCAGGGAAAAAACTCTCACAAGATCTTGTGGTCATTGTGATCGAGAGATATTATAGCATGACATCTTGTCCCATCCCTAATAACGGGTATTACAAATGGTACTGAGAGTTACACAAAGTTATCAACGATGGAGCCTTAGTATTAAAGCCAAAAGCTTGGTGAGTAAACCACTAACATGGTTAAAAGCTCGGAAAAGTCTTCTCAGTGGGCAAACAGAACAAAAGAAATGCAATATATGTATTATTGTGTGTGGACAAGATGTCAACTTGGTTTTTGTTAATAATGTTAAAAAAGAAGTATATATCGTACCACAGCCCAAAGCAAAATCTTCTCTTTTTCATATTAGTGCCCAATCCGTCATGCACTAGTTCTTTCTGGGACACGAGCCAATACCGCAAATCCCAACATGCACTGCGGAGGTCAAACCAAGGTCACCATACCCCTTTTCCCCCTCCCCCTACTCCACAAATCTCAAGTTAACACAGAGAATCACAACCTCGAGTTTCCTGTAGTAAGTCTTCAAATGTGCTAGCTCTTGTTTTCCCTCTAAAGTGGTGTTCTGACAGAAAAAAAAAAAAACGCTGCGTGGTCACTTATAACGCAGTATTGATCGCCGCCGTGGAGTCGAGGAAGGGGGTGATCAGCGGCGTCTACCCCAGGGAAGGCGCGCCGTGCTGGGGTTACTCTCTGACCATGGGTGGGTGTAAAGGTATAAGGTAAAGTGAAGGGGAAGCAATAAGGGAAGCAAGTTTTTTGTGCAAACGCAAATCTTAGTCATCTCCTCCGAGGTGCTGCTGTAAACATGAAGTAATGAAGGGAAGTGAAGCAAAGCAAGTGCCAGATATGCAGTAAAAGAAAAAAGAAAAGTACGGGGCCGGGATGTAGCACAGTTTGTAAAGCATGTAGCACATTTACAGTTGTTTAGACTACTATAAAGGTCTTTGTAGTTGTGCAAAAACCTGGAAAATACCTAAAACAAGTATCTACCAGACCATAAAATTGGACTTCTGGCAAAATATACTGTAAATTACCTGCCTTCACCTACATATGAAGTCAACCTTTTCAACAATTGAGTGACTAGCAGCAAGAAGGTTCTGGGTTCAGTTCCACGGTCACCTTTCTATGTGGAGATTTTTTTATTTTTTATTTTTTTTTACAAATGCACAATCCTCCAGCTATTTCCAGTACAAAAAAAAAACACTTCTGTGAAATAAAGCAGTTAAAATAAGGCTAATACGACTGCTGCTGGCTATTGGAAAGATACAGTAACCCGCATCTAGCAAAGTAAAATCAATAAGCATTTCTCAGGATTTAATTATTGAGCATTTTATTTATTTATTTTATTTATTTGTCTGTTTATTTCATTCATCAAGTATAAAAAGGCATCAGCTGTGTCACAACTGTGTCACAAATCCAAGAAATGAATGAAAAGCAGCAGAAAGAAGAGTGACTTTTTAAACAGGGTTCCCACGGTCATGGAAATCCTAGAAAAGTTGAAATGAAATTGAAAATGCAATTTCCAAACTGGGAAAAGTCATGTTTTTTTGTCAATTCAATGAAAGTTTTGGAAAAGTCATTTTCTTATCTTTTTCAACCAACGAAGAGACGGAAAATGAAAAGAGACGAAAATAAATGCATCAACAGTATTTTAAATGTAAAAAAAAAATACTTTAACACCATAAGGGGAGTGGAAAGGTTCACATTTTATATTTAGCCCTAAAAGTAAAGCTAATTTCTACACATTTAGGGTGCCGTAAAGTCGTGGAAAATTCACTTTAGGTCAAGAAAAAGTCATGGAAAAGTCTTAACATTTTGTCAGTGGAAAAAAGTGGGAACCCTGTTTAAATCTGGATGCATAAGGTAAGTGGGGAAGAACTCTGGAACACCGCAAACTGTTTCAAATATTCTACCTGAGCACGCCGCATGTCCGCATTTGTTTTCAGCTCTAGTAAAGCCATTTCATCGGACGCCCAGCCCCTCTCCAGCCCCTCTCCTCCTGGAGCTTAAAGGTCAGAGCGTGGTAAGACAAACAGCACAGAAGCATGAATCTTCCTGAGTAAATGTAAGGGACACTGCGCACCATTATGTCACATTCAGCCACCACAGGCCCATACAGAGGAGCAGCAGCCGGCATTTACAGAACAGATACAACCAGCAACAATTATGCAGAAAAAGGGCTGGGGAGGTACATTCAGCTTCCTTTATCACGTTGAATCTGTATCTATGCATGATGTAACTAAAGGAACCGTACACAGCAAAAAGAAGTGTTAAAACTGACTCTCACAGAAACAATTTTAACATTTTCTCAGGTTTTATGAGTCCAATCTGTTCTTGAGTTGTTTTAATGTTTCTAAAAATGTTAAATTAAGTAACACTGGACCAAAGTTTTTGTTTAACCCCAAAATCCAGAGTTATATTAATGTTTTGAAACTAACTGTGTAGGCTTATCTTGACTTAGCTAAACAACACACTTTATTTTAGTTTATTTAAAATGAAATTATGTACAAAATTGATTCAAACTTTGCTCTATTTTTTGTGACTTATTTTAGAATGTATTATTGCTGTTTATATTTTTCCTCTCTGTTATTTATTATATTATACTGTCCCCCAAAAAGATCCCTTGTGAATCAAGTTTGTCTAAGTTTGAGGTGCCAAATTAACACTAGGAGAAGATTAATTAACTTCAACCATATCAACTCTGGCAAATAACCCCAACTCGAACCCCCATTTAACTTTCAAATAGTTAAAATAACACTTCTTGGGTTAGAAAAAACTCTAGAAAAAATATGTTACCCTGAAATTTTAACCCTCCAGTTTTTGATGTGTACAAAAGACGACCTCAGATATATGGAAGACATGTTCAAATCACATATTTCTTGATGGCAAAACATGTTGAGGCTTATGTTAGGATTTTGCGTTGCCAGTTCCAAAGCTGAAATCCACTCAGGGAGGGAATTCTGGAGGTTCTAAGCTTCACATGAACTGAGAATGAGACAAACTTGGATGTGTCTCTGCAGACTCTGGAGACATAGGTTCATTTGAGATTCTGCTGCAGACTGAAGTTTTCAAGGCTTCATGGTTAAGGGACACTTTTAATTGTTCATTTGGGAGGTTTGTTACACACTTTAATTTCCTGCATGTTTCTAATAGCTCGCCTGGGATCCAGAATATACACTTTTTCAATACTTTATATACGTCACAAACCAGGAATAAGTTTGGAAACCTGCGACGATAATTTCCTTTGAGCTCTGTTTGCGGTAGAAAGTCTATGAAAAATCTAGGAAAAATGAGAAAATGTCCCACTTTTCTTCATCTCCGTGTCATTGCAGCGTTTCGTTATGTTCGGCTAATCAACCATAACAACCATCCCTCAGTTTTCATCATTTCCCTACTGACGCACAACTCCGAGCTCACTGGGTACATGTGATTAGAAGAGACGACAACTCTGCACAGCAAAAAGTGGAGTGTTAAAATTGACTCTGAGGTTCAATTTTAACATTTTATCCGGGTTTTTATGAGTTCAATCTGTTCTAGAGTTAATTTAACACTTCTGGATATGTTAATTAAGTAACACTTGACCAAAGTTCCTGTTTAACCCCAAAATGAAGAGTTATATTAGTGTTTTAAGAGGAAACAGATAACACTGCTCTTCTCTTGCAGGAGTTTGAAGCGGTGGGTGGGAGGTGCAAAATTAACACTAAGGGAAGTTGAATTAACACTAGCAGAAGTTGATTAAAGTTCAGTCATATCAACTCTGGCAAATAACCCCAACTCGAATTCCGTTTAACTTTCATATAGTTAAAATAGCACTTGTTAGTTAAATAGAGTTGCTTTTGTTTACTCTGAAATTTTAACCCTCCAGTTTTTGTTGTGTGTTTCACGTGAAATAAACTAAATAATCTGATTGGATGATTGTGTTTGGTTCTGGTTCAAGACAAATATGAATCTGTATAAAAATCTGTCTGGACTTGACATCTAAACAAATTCAACAATTCAATAAAAATCCTATAATACTCTATTTTTGATCTTTGTTATAATGTCGTGTCCTCATTAAAAACATGCCTAGACTTTTGTTTTGTTTCATTCACACTGTTCCACCTTGTGATGTCATGTGGTAATACAGGAAGTGCTCCACTGTTCTTTAAACTTTAAACCTTCGCTAGAATCATTTGGGGGATTTCAGTCCTGGAAATGCAAATCTCTACAGAACTAAAGGTAAAAGGTAACTATGCTTCATGACATCACAAAGTGGAACAGAGCATTAGGGGCTTTGGAGATGTAGACGGACTAAAAATAAACTGTTACTCAAACATGTGTGAATAAAACAAAAGACAACTCCAGTATGTTTCTGACTTGTTATTAAGCAACAAGAGTCTATTTTGAGCCATGTATGAAACCAAGACCATACATTTCCACGATTAAAAAGTATAAATTTTAAGCTTAACCACCGCTTTATCCCCCTAACATCTTTGTGTTTTCTAACCCTCCCCTACGCCCTGTTAAACACTGTGCTTGTGCTGTTCTTGTGGCAGTGTAAGCAGATGTGATCCATGTTATCACGCTTTTTCGCTGTACTATTGGCAGACATTAAATCACTATTAACGGGAACATCTCCAGTGGCGCGTGATTGGCCGAAGCTTTCCGCACATACTAATCAGCCTGACAGCGGCTTATTAAGTTTAATGTGTGTGTTTTAGAAAGGCTAATGTATGTGCTTTTAAAGGCACTGTACTGGAATTCTACAGAAGGAGTTCATTTTAAACAGTTTGCAAAGTTATTCCTCAGTTACCTTATCCATTCTGAGCATCCGATTAATAATCACTATCATAATCATAATGTAAAGAGCTTTTCTAGACGCACTAAGTTGGTTCACAGTTTGGTGCATTATCCATTCATTCCCTTCCCAGAGGTATTTTAGCCACAGCTGCCCTGAGACAAAATGATCGTTGCCAATCTGTGCCATCGGCCTCTCCGACCACCACCGGCACTAACATACATGCCACTTTTCGGCAATATAGATGAAATGTCTTGCCAGTGACAGTTTTTACCACTAGCGCCCCCCTGTGGCAGCTGATTTTCACAGCAGTTTCCATCCGAATACTGACCAGGCTCTACCTCGCTTAGTTTATGAGATCTTATGAGATTTGACCACCACAATTAGCACAATGAGTTTCTAAGCACTTTTCACAACTTTCAGAAGCCAGAGTTTTGCTGTAATGGTAACAACAATTAGCATGCCAACAGTGCACTTCCTGATTCTCAGAGGATAAAATACTGCATTATTCGATGCAGGCAACACACATCATATTTTTACAACAGATACTTATAAAATATACAGTATATCTACAGGGATAGAACAAATCTGCTCAATAAATCAACTAAAAAACAGGTACTGCTCCTTTAATGGTGACAGTTCAGTTGACGCTATAGGAATATTACTCCAACATATGGGGAGTCAGTTTGGCTTTCTCCCACCTGTGGACAACACTCTGCTATATCTGCTTATATCGGGCACTGAAGTAACACAAACGCTCAAAAGGATGAAAGCCACAAATAGCCTGGACACTGACTGAGTAATGAGTAAGATTCCCACCTGCATAAGGACAAGCAGAACCACCCTCATCCCCAAATCCCAAGAGCTGGTGAGGGAACTCAAAAACTGTCGGCCCATCACCATAAGCTCCACGGTCCTGCGTCTCTTCTCGCCCATCGTTGCTTCCCACCTTAGTGAAGCATGCCCTGTCCATCCCTGGCAAAAGAGCTTCATAAAGGGACCAGGTTGTTCAGAGAACTGCACACTGTTCAAAGACCTCCACAAGTTACGCAAGCAAGGAAGAGATGACCTGGGGGTCATCTTTATTTACTGAAGGAGGCCCTTTCCAATGAGGTGGCTCACCTTGCCGGCATGGCCATGCAATAAAAAGAGATGGGGAGAGGTTACCTCCCAAGAACTAGTGGGACGTGTGGACTTCCTTAACTCCAAAGAATTGTCAAACAGTGAACTTAAGAAACAAAATTCCAAATAGGACAGTTAACCACAGAAGGGATGAGGGGTGGCCTGCTTTTACAACAACAAGATGTCCTATACCTGGCTAAGTGACCTGAGAAAAGTGAGATTAGCCTACTCTGAATTCATTGATGCGCTACAAATGAGAAAGAGCACATTCCTGATGATGCTCAACAAAGCGTCCCCCACAGCATGTAGGCTCTGTCAGGCACCCAAGGAAACCTTGGCCCATGTTTAGGGAAGCTGCCCACCTCTTAGACCCATTGTGTCTAACATGAGGAGACCAATGACATTTGGAAACTGGGGACGGTTGTCTTATTTCTCTCTTTAAAACTGTCTATTATCTCTTTTCTAGACCAGAAGGGCAGCCGACTGGTGGTGGACTGAGGTGGTATGAGGGCAGGGCCTTTCACACTTAACATAATAGAGCCAGCACTTGGTTAAGTAGTGTTCTGCAATGAGGCCAGCACCAAACAAGTCCCAGTAGATCGGGATGTGGCGTCACCATGTCTTCCCCGATAACAGCTAGAACAGCACCTTCCTTAAAGCAGTTGGGGATCCCCAATCGAGCGTTTGAATGTCAAAGTGAAGAAGTTCAATGAGGCGCAGGTAAATGGTTCTCAAAAGGAATCTAAATGCCTTGTCATATACGCGCATGAATGGAGATTCCCACTGTCCCTACATACCCTCTTGCAAAACCACAGCCAAGTGAACAGGCTTGGCAAAATCAGCGGAAACATAATCAAAAACAGACCTGGAGGTATGTTTTTGTGTCATTCATGTTTGACTAATCCTTTATTATTAGTCTGTTCCACCTTTATTATTGCTCTGTTCCACCTTGTGATGTCATGAAGTGGTAGTTTTCAAGTGAACAGCTCCTTTTACCTTTAGTTCTATAAACAAGGGCAATTCCAGGGCAGAAATCATTCAAATGATTCTAGTGAAAGTGTATGGAGTTTTAAAAAAAACAGTGCACTTATTACCACATGGCATCACAAGGTGTAACAGTGTTTTCTGTTTCTGACTAAATCTGGAGGTTTGTGTGTTAACCATATGCAAATAAAACAAAACATAAATCCAGGTCTGTTTGTCATAAGGAAACCACATGAAAACAAAGATTAGAAAACAGCGTAATGCCTAAAGTCAATTTGACATACAGTAAGTCGACTTTAATTATTTGAAAACACTTTTGGACACTTAGCATTAACACTTCACAATTGATAATGTGTTGTGTAATGTTGTGCATGGACAGTCTTGCAGGGCCTTGTACTCTGATGATTTGTGAATGCAAACTGAAGTGCAGTGCCCTTTAGAGAAAAATAAACTTGTCTGATCTGAAATGAAAACTCCCTGATTAAGTACATCAAGAAAATGCTCATACAGGTCGCACTGCATCAGCAAATAACACCAGGTAATGGGAAAATGTAATAGTTAATCCCTCAAAGAAGTTGATAATGTGTAGTATATTTCCTGCCTGTCCAGCCAGTCCCTCCTACTTTCTATTCAAATGCCAAAGAGTCAGGAGTCTTTAATAACAGTCCAAATCCACCATCATTAAAGGTTGTATAGAATCCCACCTCTTCTTTACACCAAAACCTTTATCATAACTGCAACAACATTCAGAGTTATAATGAAGTCGTATGTGAGATTAATGTATGTGTGCAAAATCTTGGCCATTATTTAGATTTACATTTATGTTTTAATAAAGTAGTTTATCCTAGAACAACAACAAACAAGTGGCATTAAAGAGATTTTTTTTTGCATTGAAAATCACATTTTCAGATACAGGATATTACATACTCTTGGAAATAAATTACATGCTCTTGGAAATAAACTATGTTTCTCAATGATAAGTAGAAGTTTCCTGTCCAGAAGTAATTTAGCTCCAACAAGTCAGTCTATAGACCCTTGTCTACTTCAGTGACGCCATCACTGGAATTAATCTCCTAGAATCACCTTTGTTTGGCTTCGCTCCTTTTCCTCATCTCTTCTTCTTCCAGCGACCTCAAGAACTGACTTTCTATTGTGCTGGTCTTGGATTCTTGTCATTGCAACAAACTTTGTGCAAACTGTGAGGAAGCTCCAGCTGGAAAAAGCTGCTAAGAACTGCTGTACTGGTTTAGTAAACAGCGTCTTGCGTCTGTGGAGTGAGTATGTACGAATTCCCAACCTTTAACTTCCAAGCAGCTTATTTTAATACCACCCCTGTAATTTACAATATTTCATCTACATGTTCAGTAGACATTTCAAGTCAGTAGACATTTGGCATTAGATCATTTAGATGAAAAAACTAAACAAAAATTAGAACTGCAGTCGCTAATTTACGCCACACCTCTCAAATCTCTCCTCTGCAAAATTCTGCAAAACAGTCAGAGCAAATTTCTTTTACCTGTCTCACTTTGAAGGCTGCATGGATAGTACACGTTTGCACGATAACTATTCATTTATTTAGGGAAAAGGCTGTTTTCGCTCCACACATTCGCAAAAATTCAATTCGGCTCACAACGCCAGACAGTCTTTTTGTCATACAAGCTTAAACAGTAGGTGGACTTACAGAAGGAGCTGCTTTCGTCCTTTGTGCCTTCCATGGTGCCATCCGGAAGCATCTGGAGGTAGAAGCCGTGTCTGCAGTAGAGCCGAGTGACGATGCCCTTCAGCTGAGGCTCTGCGAGAAAACACACGGGAAAATTACGGTAAGCACACGGGGACAAAATGTGGAATATGCAAAAAAAAAACAAAAAAAACAACAAAATACGGTAAGTACATAGAGGACAAACCAGGAAGTGACTAGAACAAATACTACATTAAGCACAGAGGGACAAACAAGAAGAGTCTAGAACCATAAACCACAAACTACACAGAGAGTCTAGAGCTGTAGAACGCAAACTCCGACATCCCTTTTTTACGAACTGCCGGTTTTCCGACACTTTTTAGTATCGCTATTCCGACATGTGGATTTAATTGGCTCGAACGCGTAAACAATCAAATTTCATGGTCATATGTAGGTAGTTAAATGTCTGTTTTGGGATGCGCAATTAACTTGACTGGTTATTTATTTAGGCTTTTAATTAGGGCATTTTACCACTGTCCGATACCCACAAACTAACAAACTTGCTGTTCATACGCCGCTTTTGTTTCTTGGAATTCTGTCATTGTTTAATAGGGTTAGGTATTTGAAGTACTTTCACTTCAATCTAGCGTGACCAGACGTCTCTTTTTACCCGAGCTGTCCCAGTTTTGAGCCCGTCCCCCCCAAACCATTGATTTGTCCCAGTTTTATACAATGAATGTCTCTGGTGTCCCTATTTTTGACCAGTTTGATCTCTAAAGATGTATAAACTGTCATTTGGTTGAAAAGCTGCTTAAAAATGACTAAAACACAAAGAAAATGTGACTATTCCGACTCATATTAGTGCCGAGAGCAGAATAATTTACCATAATTACTAATTTCACAATTTTATTATTATTGAAAATCTGGTCACCCAACTTCAGCCTAAACCCTTTCAGTCGCGATACATGGGGTCGTAGTTATGTTATGTTTTGTAGTGCTGCAAAATGACCAAATAAATGACTGCTCATTGGTGGGAAAGTCCAGTGACGTCACCTTCTCCATAAATCCATGGTATCATAAAACAAGGTTCATACATTTTCTCAACTACTAAAATCCATGATTTTACTATTTAGTCCTGGTCCAGTTCTGTTTAAGATTCGGGGATGTTCCACAAAAGTAGCTCATTCTCTGTATATAAGTTTGCTTTTGCCTTTGCATTTTCAGTGGCTCCCTGCATCAGTCTTTGCTCAGTGAATGAGTCACTCTTGGCACCATTGGATTATGGCGCTAAATGATAATAAATAAGACAAGACAACTGCATTCACTTCAACCAGGCTTTGCTGTAAGGTGTTTTACCAGACTCTGGACTTGTCTACATGATGTTACATTATTCTGAATTAGCAGTTCTGCATTTAATAGTTAAAATATTCTCCTTTGTTTACATGGAAATAATAATTCTGAATTGAGGTTTTCGCGGGAAACAGGTTAAATCTTCTTTCCAGTGTCTGTTTCTGTCTGCTCAGTGTTCATTCAGTGTTCAGTGTGTTTGTTGCCAGTCGGCTACAAGTTACCAGTTTGTTCTGCTTGGGCTGGGGCATGCCATCCAGTATTGGAAGATGATCTCAACCCTGATCCAAACAAGAAACCTGACCAATGCAGAACAACATGTCCTAACAAAGGCTCCAGGTTTCTCAGGCTCCGTGCACACTTCACAATCAGTCACAGAAAGTCAACAGCAGAATGCAGATTCACCATGTTAGCTTCACAACAGCTCGAGGATGGGCAGTTCTGAGGTCAGGTCTGATGAGACTGAGCAGCACCAGGGGGCGCAGTGCCTGGCCTCAGTGCCTGGGCCTCAGTGCCAGGGCCTCAATGCCAGGGCCTCAACCTTAACCTTATTGCCTAATGCAACATCAGATCAAGCTGCTATTGGTTGCTCAGTGTGT
>KN490797.1:18904-32207 GCA_000787155.1 Scartelaos histophorus | reverse complement strand
CCCTGACCCGTGATGGTACCTCCCTGTTCAAAGTTTTATGTATTCTTGTGGCACTGTAACCAATTCACCGACAAAGGGGAAGAAAGCCTGAGTAGAAGGTCCAGCTGTGGGAGGGTGCTGCGCTTCAATCAAACTCCTGGAGGCTAGTTGACATGCAGTGAGCCCGGTCCTGCCAACTTACTGAACTGTTTTTTTTAGGTATTCCTCTTTTCCACCAGGTTTTTTATATTACCTGACAACTATTTTTTATTTTTTTATTTGTTTTTATTTTTTTGTCAATTTTTTCTGCATAAGCACTGAGGTTTGCAATGGTTGGTGGACATGGATTAAAGTAGTATGCAAGAACAGATTTATGCAAGAATGTATGTGTGATGGACATTATCATGATTTTAAAATATAATGTACTATCTAAAGATACATTCATAGTAGAGGTATAGTGTCAAAAGTTGATAGAAGATAGCATAGACATCACAACGGTCAGGGATGCACACTTGATTGCTGCTCAAACATTCCTTTCGCCATAATCATTGTTCCATTTTTTTCCTATCTGTGCTTAGAGCCTATCATTAGGATATTTTTTGTTTATGGTAATCCCAGCCTCCCATCTTCACAGAGGCGTGTGTTATAAGGGGAAGAGCTGTGTGCACTGCAGACACCAGCTCCAGAGCTATTCAAGGGCTGCTTCACACTGTAAATATATCTAGTCTTCATTTTTTCAGTTTTGCCATTTCTGGGAATAAAATCACCAACACTATTTTTGACTACGCCATATCATTTCTTTTTCTTCAATAAGACCCCCCAAGACACATGGTAATACACAGAAATTATTACTATTGTCCAAAAATAGCATTTATGCTTTCATTTTAGTATTCTTTAATAGTCTTGATTTCACTATTAAACAGGGGTAGGTGAAAATGCAGGACAATAAAGATACATGCAAAAAATACAACTCTTTTTTTTTTTTTTATATATATTTGTATTTCATTAAAGAAGTATTATAGATAATTTGTATTATTATTGGTCTTTAACCATGACCTTGAGTATATTTGCTTTGAAATTTCATGATTTGAAACCGAAAATAATGCAAATTAAAAATTCATACATTATTTCACAGCCTCAGTGCTCAATATACTCTGATCTGGTGCAGTTTGCCATCTACAGGCACCAGAGGGAATTACCACATCAATAACAATTAATCATTTAACCAAATAATGTTCTCTTTATTTAGTGAAATTGTCAGGACATGTTGATGTAAGTGTTCAATAGTAATGAACATGATTTGATGACAGAAATGCTTAAAACAAGTCTGGTGATGATTTATGGACTTAACAGCACAGGACTTTTATCTATGATGTTACAGTCAATTTTGCGTAATATGTTTTCTTAAAAGATGCACTATATAACTTTTATGAGTCCATCACTCAGTTGTTTTTATGGAAATGTCACTGCTCTTCCTGGAATGTTCCACAGTATGACATTAAACAGTTCTACCTTACATTTACTCAATTACAGGTGGTTTTTAGCTTAAAAATACTTAGAAAAAGGCATGCACCTTTAAAGTATACAGTCATACCAATATTTATTTTTTTTAAAAAACCCTTCCTCTGCCTTGCACTGCAGTTCACAAGCCCCGCTCTCCCTAGATTAGGTTCTGCTGGTGCGTTTGATCAATGAACCAGAGCGGTCCGGCGGTCAGGGCAGCTCAGTGGGGTTTCTGGTACATACCGTCCAAAAGGCCTGGATAGGGACAAGTTCATTGTTAGTGCGTTCTGTGCTTCCCTGATAAACCTCAGCACATCGAGCTCCGTTGGGGTGGCTGGCTTGTTCCTACGTTACAAACCGGTTGGAGCTGGTCTGAACCCGCTCTCCCTCTGATTGGCATCCCCACTTCTCTGGACGTTTAGGCCTAATTTACCAGGCTGATTACACAGGCAAACAAATCTGCTGCAATAAACATATGCTGCTCCAATACTCTAAAGACTTCGAGAGTGCAAGTCAAATGGGTTTAGCAACACTTGAAAGATAGAAGCAAAACAGCGGAGGCTTTAAGAGATGAGCACTTTGCTCAAATAGTGCAACTTCACTTAAATAAATGAAAAGTTCAAGTGTTTTTCTATGTGTTTTTATGGCATAATTGAAGCACCTTATATA
This sequence comes from Scartelaos histophorus, assembly GCA_000787155.1. NCBI lineage: Eukaryota > Metazoa > Chordata > Actinopteri > Gobiiformes > Gobiidae > Scartelaos > Scartelaos histophorus. The sequence continues at coordinate 30,056 of KN490797.1, read as the reverse complement.
AGCCAATCAATACACTTAAAAGCTTAGAGCGGAATTTATAGTCAAAAATGTCAAGGGGGAATTTTTATATTCTGTGGAACTATAAAAATCTAAACAAAACTGTATGCGCAGTGCATTTGTGAATTGGGATATCCATATATTTTTTTACAATCTTATAATACTGCTATTACTGCCAGTAATATATAATCTTATGTATCATATAAATAGCAGCTACTGCCCAAAACCAACTAAGGTCAAAAAGCATTTTGAGTTCAGATTCCTTAAGCTTTTGCATTTGTAAATCAATTAATCAATTCTTTTTTAAGCCTGTAGTGGCCTTCATATAAACAGAGATGGACTTTTCAGCTGTGTACCTTCAATAGTTGTTCTTGGATCCAAAGCATTGATGTTTTTGTCAGCCTTCCAGTGACTGGCCATGTCTGACGGCAGCGCAAGGGCTCAACACAGCCCAAACTCCTGGATTATACAAATCACAAATACTTTTTTCACTTGTGCTCTTTTTCTCAATGTGTGAAGTAGAGAAAATATAACTATCTCACTGCATTTAAACTGGCAAAGCATTGATTCTGCAGATGTGTATCTCATTATCATATCTAACATTAATTAAAGATTTCACACCAAACAACATTCTGCTCTGTAACAAACAATGGGGAATATCCACATGTCATGGTGGGATCAAAACAATGCATGCATATTCAAACAATGCACAGACTGTATGGTAATTGGAAAGAAATGTTGTCAAACGTCACACTGCAAAATAACAAATGAAATTGCGGCAATTATCACACAGCAGATGTTATGTTAAAAATCTACAGGACTGTATATATACTGTATGTTTGGAGAAGACTAAATGTGCCACCAGGGAGCTGCTTTGAACTGTGCTATCATGCTTTTCCATGTCCATTAGCTTTCTCAGAGTTGTATTTTGATTCATTTGTGTATGTTTGAGTAATCCTCATATATTCTCTTGAAGATCTAACCAAATTCAAATATATTGTAAGAAACTGATCAGTGTGTAACTTTTAATGTTAATGTTTCTCCATGGGTGATAAAAGATGTTCTCAGTGTGTTTTGATTGTGGTTTTCGGGTGCAGGCTCAATGGCAATGCCTCACGATTTAGTGACTTCTTCCAAATGACTTAGAATGCCAAGTGTGGAGGCGAAATGCTTTGATTGATGGACGCCGTGTTGTGCATTTTGTAACTTTAATGGTCTGACTAGTTAATGAAAAGAATAGGGAAATGGGCCCCATGTACTTACTGTGAATGAATCAAGTTTATTTCATACAAAGCTCTTAAATGTCTTGCTTATATGCTGAATGGTGTGGCGTTTAATGGTTTTTGAGAAGCCCATGCTACTTCCTTGCTTAGTTTTCTGGCAGGCATGCTAAATTACCTTTTGGGAGAAGGGAGCGGTCCCAGCGGTATACGGGCTGCTTAAGGATTCAAGGTGACTTAAGTAGCAGGTCACTTTAACTGTTTTGAGTCAGCCATTAAACTGGGGAGCTCTGAAGTGGGTCTGAGAGGCAATTTTAGTGTGGACTGATGAAAAATGGACATTGATGGAACAAGATGCTCCTGATTATTCTTTGTCCTCTGTAAAAGTGTGGAGAGGCAGGTAATATATCCTTGTATTGCCAGCCTTAAAGGGTAAGTTTGTAGCCTGTGCGATGTCTGGGTACGTGACATTTAGGAGCAGGGTTTAGCAGAAAACCTATGATGAATCAATGAGTTAATTACTGTACAATGAAAGGAAGGTATTTTACAGTAATTAGAATTAAAGTCCTTTATTCCACAGAATGGATTCCTGTGGGTTTTAAGACATGTTAGAATGTGATGTCATGAAGTGGTAGTTTTCAAGTTAGCAGCTACCTTTTACCTTTTGTTTAATAGAGACTGGCATTTCTGGGGCTTGACAGAAGAACTCAGCCTAAATGTGGGAAAAGGGAATGGGTGTGTAACATGCGCTAGTGAAACAAAACACAACTTCAGCTTTGATGAGGAAACAACATTATAACATACATCAGAAAATAGCGTAAGATGAGTTGAAACACATATTAGAATATATGGCCAATTTGAGGATATCAATTCTTTCAAATGTACATTTCTTGTTCTGTCATTGTAGGCTATTTGCAACTGAAGTTCCTAATGGATCAAAGTATGTACATGGGTATTTTATGTTCCTGTCTAAAGTAACTTTGTAAATGACTAATGACTAAGAGACAAATACATCAAGCAGTCGTGGCCCATAAAACAATGCACAGCTAATGTTTTTGCCAACCATCTATTTATTTAATGATCAAAGTTTGGATATACTTTTATTTACTTTAGATTGATGTTATGTAGACCGTGGTAGATGACAATGACATAACACAAGTGGATATAAAACTGATGGAGTTTGGATGTGAGCGAAATGGAGAATTAAAATCTTTCCTGTCATTAACACATATTTCCTCATCTCTGGCGTGCCCAGATTAAGCTGTTTCCCATACTGGAGCCTGCGTGCGAGAACAAATCGTCTGGCCAATGAGACAGAACACAAATTGTAATTGCTATTCGTCTCATGAAGGCAAACGGCTGTGGTGCTTGTTTGGGTCATTGCTCCGTGCATGCTGCTGTCTGCATGACGAGCCGATGTGCACGTAGAATTAAGTCAATAACGAAATGAGGAGGATTGCATTATTATAGGACGGCAGCAGCAGCACGGCCACCTTTCAATGTTGTCATTGTTATTGCACATGAGAGCAGCTCTTATACAGTCAGTGAAGAGAAAAGGACATTATGTTGCTAACGACAAACTTATGTCTCCAGCTGTTGCATTCCTTTAAAAAGTAAGAAAATTACTTCCAATTTAATAAAAGCCAGTTTTTATAGAGATTATAGCCTGACAGTTGTGTAATAAATGTAATTGAATGTTACTGTAAATAAATGAATAATAATAAAGACACTGTACCTGTCTTAAAAGGTGAATTTTAAATTTTAAGATTATTATAAGTGCTGTTCTGTACTTTCAGCACACCGTTGTTACTTCCTGATTCACAGTTTTTTAAATTGAGACAAACATCACAAATAAGTCTTATTTTGATGGTACTGGATTTTACTGGGGAAATAATAATAATTTATTACATGGAAAAAAAAAAAAAAAAAAGATTATTACCACTTTAAATCAGTCTTAATTTAGCCTCATTTCAGTCTGGTTCAGTCCTGGTTCACTTCTCATCATCTATATTTGATCCAACTTTGACAGGGAAATGCATAGATTTATATTTATAGATGTTGTAAATGGCAGTCACTAGAGGCTTGTTTTCATTGGCATTGTGAGCCTGCAGTTAATGCCAAATCATGTAGAGGACTTGCCTTTGTGAGGGCTTAAGCGTGTGCACTTGCACTGCTATTTGCATTTTGTCATGGAGACTTAAAGGCAGCAGAATGGAAATTGGCTTGGGTTGTTTACAAAAAGAGAATTTAATAAAATTGTGCTGTAACGCATCTCTGCTGAACAGGTGTCTGTGTGGCTCCAGATAATCCAAGGAACACGTTGTCAACTGTGTTTGGGACCAGCTCTGATGTAAAACCTTATCCGCCGAAAGCAGGGAGGTAAATATCGCACAACTTTGGCACTGACTTTGCAGAAACACAGCCAAGCTAAATGCAGATTTGTCAAAAAATAGGTCATAGGTTTTAGACCATAAGCGTAACTGAAGTAAAAAGAAACATGCATTATAACATTTGTTAAATATGAGCTGCTGAAGTTGGCCAATTTTTTTTCAAAATACCACTGCAAAAACTAATGTTTATCAAACTTATTATGAACCATTTAACTGATACGTAGTTTAGCCTTTTAAAATTTATTGGAATTGACTTGGGGTCTTGGAGTAATCGCTGCCAAATTGTGCCAAGTTTGTTCAATATCTCAATGCTGAACAATTTGCACCTAACCCTTTCTGATTGAGCTAACCTATCACAGCCCTTTCTTTATTCTCTTCACTTTGGTTTGTGTACTTAATCCTTCAACATCGAAATTTAAAAGACCAACTTTTTGTGCTTGAACAAATTTGCGGGGCAGTGCTTAATGTGTCCAGTGTCGGGAGCTTGTTAGAAAAAGGGTGCGACTTTGATTGATTGCTCCGTTTCCTATTCTCATTCATGTAGAAAATTGGAAAGGCCTCACCAGAAGTACACCTTAAATAGAGCCCAGATCGTTCCCCTGCTACGTGCCAGTGTACACCGGCTGTACAGGTGCTAATCAATGCACTGGATTCACTTTCTGCTGGGGGGTATTACACAATTTCTGTGGGGAATTACATGTCCACATACTAACACACGTGAAATGGTATTTTCTGAGTCCACTATAGTGACACATGGGATATCAATGACCGTTCTTACCAATCACTTGTAGTCGTTTTCTCAATTGAATAAGCACATACTTCCTATTTCAGTGACCTTACTTGCATTACATTTGCAATTCCAATTTGTCCGTTTAAATTCTGATATCAAGGCTTACCGAATCCAACAAAGAGACATATATGGCTGCTGGCAAGAATGCAGTACTACCCTGAGATATTGGCACATTCAGGCAAACCAAACTTTGTCAACTGACTATCCAACCAACAAACAATCTATTTGCTATTCCTCCTAACCCTGCCAGCGACAAAGTTCTGGAATAGAAAGTTGTGGAAACTGAGTTGTCATAAGTTGTAGTTTTAGGTTTGGGTCCTATCTCTACTTGTATCTTCACTTCTTCATGCCATTACACCTGGTTCAGTTAAAGCCTCTCTCCCTCCCTCTGTCCCTCCCTCATTCTCTCCCTCTCATATATGGACCTGTTCCTCCCGCGGCTGTGAGCTATGAGAATGATGGAAACTCTGCTGGCTTCTCCTCGCACTGCAGGAGGATGTGAGCAGAATAGCTTTCACATTGAGCATTAAGTTCCCCCCTCACAAGCACACCCCTGTCTGCTACTACTGCTGTTAAATCCAATGCTATAGGGCCATATGCTCTCCCCACTAGTCCCAGTGGGTGCCTCTGCTACCTGGAAATCTCCATGACTGTTGCTATAGCTGCAGATCCTCCTTAGACACAACTATTGGGCTTTCTGATTACCACACAATACCCGCATCTTAACATTAAACTTGCAGCGGCTACAGATGTTTACCCAAAGCCCTCTGGGTGTGTTGTCGCTTTGAATTTTCCACCGTTGTAAAAAGGAGGAGCAATATAATAACTGGAGAATTGCTTACACGCTTCTTGCAAAGTGATGAATCCTATTATTTTTAAAGATGCAGTATGCAACCTTTCTATACCTGCTTGTCTCTATGGATATGTTATTGCTTCCCATGGAAATTTCCACGGTATGGCAACATTTACATGCATTTATGCAGTTACAAGTGTTTGTATAGTTCTAAATACCTTTAAAGGGCCCATATTAAGCTTTTTTTTTTTTTTCTAATTAAAAACAAACCTAGAGTTGTGTGTTCATTCTCACGTGTTTAAAACAAATTTTTCCACCTTGTGATGTCATGCAGTAATACAGGAACAGGAAGTGTGTTTTTAAAGTTTACACACCTTTACTTAAATAATTTGGATGATTTCAGACCGGGAGTGGTCAATCTCTATTGAACAAAAGGTAAAAGGTAGCTGCTGACTTAAACTACTGCTTCATGACATCACAAAGTGGAACAGAGCATTTTGAGCTTTGGAGATGCAGACAGAATATTAAAGGGTTACTTAAATATGTGTGAATGAAACACAACACAATTCCAGATATGTTTTTGAGAAGGTAACAGCATTATAAGATGGCTTAAAGCTCACAAGAGTCACATTTGCGTAATATCAGACCTGATTACCTCTTTACAGATATGATCTCTAATGTGTCCTGGTGGTGCTACATGCTTGTTTCTCTGGAGATAGATAACTTCAATGTCGTACTGTGTAATATTCTAGGCAAAGTGTGAAAAATCCCTCAGTCGTCCATTGCTCCATGGCAAAGCAATGACATCATGGAGACAGCAGGTCACTGACCCTGGTCACTGAGAAAAGTTACATAGTGGACCTTTATATAAGCAAGGAGGGTACAGCAGCTGTGAATCTATTGTTGAAAGCAATATTTAATGTCAAATTTTGTGATTACATTTTTGTGTCACTTCCAAGTCTGAGTAGAAAGAGTTGTGCCTACAGGACAATAAGCCTATAAAATGAATATACACAGTATAACTGCAGGGTTACTGGTTGAGCTACCCCAGAATATACAAGATATATAGTTTCCATTTCAATAAACTGAAGTGAAAGTATAACTCAAAATTATGCTGAGCTGAAATGTGAGAGATGCAACCACTCGACGCCTGTATTCTCTCGTGTTAAAGATCACTTATTCTGCTCTGTTCGGTAAATTCTAAAACTCACTTGACATTTAATAGCTGCAATATTCATGTGTGAGAAGTTCAGATCTATTTTTCTTTGCCTTTTTAAGATTACTGAGGTTTGATGTGAAAAAGATGAGTTGGTGACAAAGGCCAGGTGACAAACAGGGTCTGACAAAAGAGCAATTATTCACACACATTTCTCTGCTGACAATAAGGACAATACAGATATGACGCTGTCAGGATGGATAGAGTATGATTGTGATAAAAATGTTTTTAGTCCAGTTTGAATCAGAATAAAATGTTATATCTAGTACCACACTATAATTATACTTTATTTACTTTCTAGGGTTGCACAATATATCACAGTCATATCAAAATAATCAAATCACAGAGCCCACAGTTATCTACATAATAAAATGTCCTTTGCAAAGAATAAACATGTTTATAGAAGAAAATGTCTTTAGATCTTTACAAACATGTTCTGAACTGCACAATGTCTTAGTATTAGTTTATCAGTTCATCTCAGTCTTTTCTGACTGCTTTTGGGGGAACAAAATATATAATGTATAATAACAAAATGGTGGTATAATTTTTTGTGGGGCGACTAGGCCAAAATCTGTATAATATTATAAAGAATGTCAGAAACTGTAATTTTGGCTGAACTATATCTTGTTATCACAATCAGAGCATAATGCATAGCCAGACGCAGTTTTACACAGCAGCATAACCTAACGCTCACAACCAGCCCCACTAACACAACCTGACACACCGCTCACAACCAGCCCCAACAACCAGCCCCAACAATGGCAGCAAAACTACAATAAGAGGCTATGGTCACAAGACGAACACAGGGCATCAGCGCCGCTCCTACAGCACACAGCAGAACACCGGAGCAGCTCTGTCACATTCACAAGCTCATTTACACACTATTTAACTGTTAACACTATAACATTATTTACCTGTGATGCTCTGTTCTCAGAAAAATCTTGCCTTCTCCAGAGGACTGAAGCGAGTGTATCCTCTATCCACTGTTCTGTTGGTTCTGCCTCCAAAAGTGTATTATTGTCCAATATGAAGGCTGACAATAGGTCAGGTGTGTGATAAATGTTTATGAGACCAATCACTTGATTTGAGTTCAACTTGGCAAACTCAAAGGGCAAATGCATGAATCAAATAAACTGATATGCACATTTGACATGATAAAAATAGGTCTATGCAGATACATGTTCAATTTTAAACAAAATATGAGACCTACAGCCCAATACAAAATAACAGCTTTATGTTAAAAAAAAAAAAAATCTAGTCCAAGTAAGGGAGTGCAGCACACTTTTTGGCCAGATATGTAGGGTCATTTTTGGTAATTTTCCCAAAATTATCTATTAGGATTCAACATTAGAGACAAATCATCTGAAACCTTGTTTTACTGCAAACTGTATAGAGAACGGTAAACTCAAGTGTTCAGATAAAGCTTTATACGTACATTTTTCATGCACATTTTGAGTGCTGATTGGGCTCAACAAAATATCGACCTCTGCTGGAGGTTGATAAAGGTGCACTATGTAACTTTTGGCTGCAGCTTTATTGCCTGCTTTTTCTATGGTTATGCCATTGCTCTGCTTGGAATGTTCCACAGTATGGCATTAAACAGTTCTAACTTCCATTTATTTTCTAGATATTTTATAGCTCAAAAATATCTTGAAAAACAGGCACTGTGAGGAGGGTTGTCTCTCTACAGATCTGCCTTGTTTGGTCTCCATGACAATAGAAAGGTTTAATATCACACTGTGAAACATTCCAGATCAAATTTATGCAGCTGTACATTTTTACTGAATTGCTTACATGTCCGTTTTCTTCAAACTGCTTTGCTAAGACATTAAATACCAGATTAGAGTAATCCTTTATATTCATGTGTGCTGCAGTTTTTCAGCACAATGCCGTATCTTTTCATTTGTCTTGGTTAAAGTGGAGAACATGTGGCTCACACATGGGTGCAAATTAAAATTCACAGTGGCAGAGCATTATGGGTGTGAATGGCACACTGACGATCACACCGCAATAGACTGCTTTGTGCTCATGTCTGTTTGAACCCAGTCAGCAAACATCCATCAGAGCCATGGAAAATGTCTGCACCTGTCCACTCACTGGGAAGGCGTCACACTTCATGCTATAATGCAGGAAGCGAGGAAGATACCAAGCTGAGATAATGGCTAAATTTCACATTCGACTTATAAACTGCCTATAGAGCAAGGATAATTTGATTCTCTCATTTCTTATGGTTGGATATATTTCTGTTATAGTGAAAAATGGAAAGCGAAATTATGGCTTCACATACGACTGGTGAGGGGAGAAGAGAAGAATTTGAGGCTTGAATAAAAACTGGTCTTTTAATCTCTCCTCAATCTATTGTATTTTACAACTGCAAATATTAATTCTTTTTTTAAATTTTTTTTTTTTTTTTAAGGCAATTCTTTCTATTGTACACTGAGATGTTTTTAAAATACATTTTTAACTAAATAAAGGCTGAGTGAATATATAAAGAAGATAAATACAAATGTGTATCATTTATGTTAATCATAATTTTTTATTTAAAAAAAAAAAAAAAAAGATGTAATAATGATGCTGTCTTTGTTTATAAAATGCCCTTTGAGTTGTTACGGAGTCAAGATAATGATTTTTTCCCCTTATACCTAAACAACCCACTGGCCAAATTGCGTCAGTATTTGATTCCTGTCTCCAAACATTGCATTGTGCTGATAACATTTGGACAAAGCTTGAGTAGTTGACATGCTGTCCCTGGCCCCTCAGAGACTGTGTGTGTGTGTGTGTGTGTGTGTATGTGTGTGTATGTGTGTGTGTGCGTGTGTGTGTGTGTGTGTGTGTGTGTCTAGAGGACAGACCAGAGACCTGAAGGGCGGTGCTCTCCTGTTTACATAGGAATAATGATACGCTTATTACTCCTCTGCCTTCAGGCTCTCATTCAGCTCTGCCCTGAGCTCTAATGCACTTGTTTTAATAGTCATTTGTTACACTGAGGTTTGAGGGAAATTGGAAGTTGCTGCTCTAGAGTAATTTGGGTTATGGCCATGCCCTCTGGTGATCATGCAATGTGCCCATCTCTATCACTGTCTCAATAGAGCACAGTTTAGTTTTGCACAACTAAACAGTCAGTAATACAGCCAGCTCAGTAGATTAGTTACATTATATTGTATTTGTATTGATTTGATCCTCTATGGTTTTTATCTTTTTGCCATAAGATTCTGTACTACAAGGGCCTAGAGTTTGGCTGAAAACATTGCTCTAAAGAATTGCCTTTCACAGTGGCTATGTTTACATACACATTAAAATTATTATCTGATTTACTGACCATTAAGGTTATTTAAATGGCATGCAAAATATCTGATATTAATTTGAGTTCATATGCAACCAGTCTCTTGCCCAAGGACACAACAAGAATATCAGCAGTTCAATGCTGTGACCGTACTGTGACCGACTGTTGTGGCTTTAAGAAGGACACTCACTTGAGCCACAGCTACACTGTATTTTTAGTTGTTACCAATTTTTAATTTGACCCTTTTTCAGCCTTTTAAAAGCCTTTTCTTTTACACTTGACTCTCCATGCTTTGACTGAGACCTTTTGCTCTGCTCTTGACATCTCTTTTGTCTGCCAGCATGATTCATATAACACCTACTTTGCAAGGAACATTGTTAGACTGGATTAGCAACGTGTCAGTGTCTCTATTATTACCTCATATATTCACATCAGGCATTTAATAGACTTTAATAGAATGTAGATGCCTATTTCACACATGCAAATATTGCAAATAATGTCAAATGAATAAAAAGCACCATACTGTCTATATCTCCAAAGCACAAAATACTCTGTTCAACCTTGTGATTACAAAGTTCTAGTTTTCAATTTAACAGCTGGCTTTACCGTTTGTTTAGAGACTGGGGATTCCAGGGATGAAATTATCTAAATGATTCTACTGAAGGTGTATGGAGTTTAAAACATAGGAGAGCACATGCTGTAATACAGTATGACATCACAAGGTAGAACAGTGTTTTCTGTATTAGAGAAAAACACAGGGTAAGGAAAAAGCATTGTAACGTAGATCTGAAAATCACATTTTGTTGCTTATTTGACAAGTACAAAAATAAATGTATACATATGTCATCTTTGATTTTAAAAGCTTTTAAAGCTTTTATCTATTTTAGCAAGTAATATATTTAAATGATACCAAATTCTCTGCCGTTACAGAAATGGTCCTATATAGTGGCACTCAACCCAACGCTTTGCCTTGTGACGTTGTTAGTAGAAAACTTGGGCCTGAGAGGTCCCAAAGGGCTGGTGGGAATCTGTTGCGGCGATATCCACCAGCTCTCTCCAATAAGATGAATGATTTTATTCCCCTCCTGACACTGGGCTGTGATGTTATTGCCAGAAACAGTACAAAACCTCCCCACTGGGTGCTAAAGGCTGACAGCTTTATATTGCTCCCAAATATGTGCCCTGAATGGTACAGAGCAGCCTGCTTTTCACTTCACTGTCTATTTATTACCATCTTAGCATCTGAACCAGCACTATGTCATCTACAATTTATCGTGAAACTACTCATTTCAAGTATTTGTGATAAAATATGAAACTATTTGTAGATCATTTTACATCATTGAGGGCGTGGAGAATAGTAGATTGGCTGCTTTCCACGTTGTTCCCCTCCTGTAAGGCCCACAGTTGATATATTCACATCGGCGTAAGCAAAGGTAAGACTTCATTATGGGGTGGTAAATTCC